>OY757918.1:103467827-103532827 GCA_963585895.1 Sepioteuthis lessoniana
CTTATGCCACTCAAAAACTGATGCTCGATTCATGCAAGATGCTCCAAAAGCAGTCTGAAGCATTCCATACGTTGTTTCTGGGGCATTTTTCCAAGTTTAAAACAGAATTATATTGCATATCATTCTTCTAAAGTGTCCTCACGTCCAGATTGCAGTTTTGAAATTTACCAGTTCTGACAATCAGGCTTTAGTGGGGTGTATTCCAATTGCTGCTGTAGGTGTTCATTTGAAGCTGAAATCATAAAAATTGGTCAGTCATCTCATAAGATGTATAGCAATATGATAATGAATTTTCAAGTGTCTACGACAATTTTAAATGCCTATACGAAAAAAGTCTGTAACCTTAGCGAATGCACCTCGTACACCCCCCCCATATATATATATATATATATATATATATATATATATATATATATATATATCAATGGCGACTCCAGGTTATCAATGGCTCAATATTTTTATATCGGGCTCATACTTTTAGCATAATTTACTATTGCATAATTAAGAACATAAGCAGAATTTTACCATTCAACCACATTTTTTTCTAAATATAATTCATCAAATCTCAATGGCGGTACAGATTTGCACTGCTAATACTTAACTATTGACAACTCGATGAAAATCAAAATGGTATCTATTGTATTTTTTTAAAGGGAATACCTTTGATCAAGTTGCTGATATAATTAAAAGACAGAAGAAATTACTGACTTGCACAAACAAACACGCACGCGCAATCATGCACAGAATTTAGGTGAAACTCGAATCTTTCGGTGTTATAAAGTTTCCATCATATAACATTATAATAAACAGAAGAAAATTGTCAGAATTTAGCTGTTAAATCGAAACAAAAAATATACTCTTTGAAAAACGAAGAGTAAAACACGTTTGAGATTTTTAAAGGTTATTTTTTTATTATTTCAGCCAGAAATTTCTTTGCCTTAATCATTAATAGGGTTTCGTTAATTTTTTTTAATCCCTGATTTTATTTGGGCAGAAATAAATAGTCATATTCTTTTCTTCTTATGACGTTATTATGAACACTATTAGCAAAATTGATCTTAATCAACTTTTAAGGAAAGATAATAAAACAAAACTATAAAAGTTAGTGAGGTAAAATTATTATTCCTGAGCGTTTGAATCTGACCTTTGAGTTCTAGCAAAGTCAGGGAAAAATGACTTTTTCTAAGATAATTCTTATTGCTTCGAAATATAGACTTCGGGTTAGGTCTAAAAAAAACAACAACACTATCCTGGAATTGCTGCAGGAGCAGAATGCAACACATGGACTTTAACAGGTTTGAATTCAGAGTTTTTCTTCTAGACCGGTTGCCATACAAAGGTCTGCTCTACCCTTCGCGGAAGGGAAAATAGTTGGAATCATACCTTTCCCAAAGATCTTAGCACTATGGGAAATGCTAATAGTCTGTTCCAGGTCTTAAACTCGTGTCGTCGTGCTCATTTCCTAAGACGGTAACCATAACACCAAGAACGCCCCAATTGGCATATGGTTAGAGTGTTCGCCAGTAGCCCGGGAGACCGGGGTTCAATCCCAGGTCGAGTGATATCAAAGACTCAAAAAATGGTACTTGATCCCTCCTTCGGGTCGCCCTCGACTACGGTCACCAAATTTACTTTATATATAAACAGAGAGAGAGAGAGAGAGAGAGAGAGAGAGAGAGAGAGTAAATCAGATTGTAAGAAAGAGGAATAAAAATGGTGAAAGAGATACTCCAAATATCCACAAAGAAAGGTTATTTTTTGAAGGCAATGAACGATTACGAAGCTGTCTATCCCAAAGGATGAAAAATTTTTTATATTTTGTGTATTTGTTTTCTTGCATGAGTTTGTTTGAATAATTTCTTCGCAAGATATGAACTTAAATTTCTTCACCCTGATAATTTAAAAAGTGAGAAGACTGTTGTCCAGTGTCGGAAAATAATCATCCAAACATGATCTATCTATCTATCTATCTATCTATCTATCTATCTATCTATCTCAGCCTCTTCATATCTATCTATCTATCTATCTATCTATCTATCTTAGTATGTTGATATTTATCAATCTATCAAATTTATTCAATTTTCCATTCTCAAACTCTCAAGATATTTACAGAATTTGTAATGATGACTAAAAAATGAAAATATCAAATTATTAAATTTTGCCTTCTTTATAAGGAGAAGTCTTATGATTTTTTTTTCTGGGCCGGAAAACGGACTGGTTAATTGAATATCGAAAAAGCATAAAGAATAAACAAAAATAAATAAATAAATAAAGCAAAAACTTCACGATGTTTTAAAAGATTTGATATCGTTTGAGATGTCCATGGTGTTTCGGAAAAATTAATATCATTTTGTAATCTAATAACTCGGCCAATTATCATTGAAATAATCTCAAAATGTAACAGCCTGCGTTAAAACAACTTTAAATTTTGTATCTAATGTTTAAATGCCTTTTCTTTTACAATGAATCTCATTTCTATTCACGAAAAGGAAAAAAAAAAAGCAAACTATTAAACATACAATTTTAAGTTATTCCCTATATCTGCTGTTAAAATATGAGATCGAGAATTTATTTATTATAATTATTAGTTAACGAAATTAAATCAATCTTTCTAAAGCACTCAGTATAATACCTAATGAAACAGAATACAACATTAGGTCAATTTTAAAGTAAATTTGGTTTGAATTTAGAATTTTTCTTCTCTTATATTGGTTGCCTAACCAAAGCAAAAGAACTTCGTCGGGAGATAGCCCAGTCGGCTGGGGCTATAGAATACACCGACTGCATCTCTGAAGAGGGGGTAAGACCCCCCCGCCAACAAGTGTCCTGGATATGTCATTAAACTATCTAATGGTGAGGCTCTAGACTTGGAGATTTGGGGAATGTGGAGAACTACTTCATTGCCATTACTCCCTGGTCTACTCTGACCCAGAGTGGTAGCACTTGATTGGTTCCTATCAATGGATCAAATAGAACAACCCGTGAGCAAACAAATGACTGATATTAAATTGTGACTGATATATAACAATACTTGAAACTATTTAAATGTGAGCAAAAATGAACTCAGGCTCATTTTAGAATGTTATTGACAAAATGCGTGCCCGTGGTGTAGTCGTTATCGTCGTAGGAAATGGACACGGCGACACGAGTTCAAATCCTAGATGAGACTGATTGCATTTCACATAGCACTAATACCCTTGGGAAATGTATGAATCCAATTATTCTCCCTCCAGCTATGGGTAAATAGTAGGACAGACTAGGTTCTTCAGCCTTGGTGAGGCAACTAGTCTAGGAGAAGGAAAACTCTGAATTCAAACCTGTTAAACTCCGCTTAAAAATTGACCTTGTGTCATATCCTGCCCGAGAGGAGGGGTTGGTAAATAGTATCGACAAAATGCGTTTTCAAATCACACACACACGCACACACACACACACACACACACACACATATATATATATATATATATATATATATATATATATATATAAAGGATTTAGCATTAGATAACCTACAATGGTTGATGTGTCATAAAACGAAAACTTAAGGAACAGATGGACTCATGCCTTTCGCACGAGCATTAGTGCACAGTGAAACACACCCAGGCTCATCCAGGATTTGAACTCAGATCGCTTATTCCATTGTCCACAGCCATAACGTTACCATTAAGTACACCTCCATTTAGGAAGTAAAGGACATTTACATAACTCTATATGATTTGCCTTCTGACTTCAGATATTGACAAAAAGTTTGTAAAATCTTTGGTAGTGATCTGCCACTTATTCCGAAGCGTGATTTTTAATCTTTTTAAAAAACGAATTCCTATTAATCGTAACATTTTTTAGTGCGTCGCCATTTGCAAACGACGAGAAAAACAGTGCTTATCAAAGAAGGAATGAAAGAAAAGAAGAAAAAAAAGAAAAGAAAAGAAAAAAGAGAATGAGGTTGGTTGGTTGGTTGGGTTTTTATGGCATATTAACATTTGTAGGTTATTTAACGTATTTATGTAAATAACCAGTTCTATTTAAAAGAATTCAGTTTAGCATGAGTACACAGTTTAATTGTCAAAAACATTTCTATTTCAAACTATTCAATTTATTAAAACAGTTTTATAAAACAATTCAGTTTAGTATAAGTACAGTTTCAATGTCAAAAACAGTTCAATTTCAAGCAATTCATTTTAGCATGAATACGCAGTTAAGATGTAAGTACAGTTTCATCATCATCATCATCATCATCATCATGTCGCACCGCCAGCGCGGATATCCTTGACCCTCTCTCGCCATTTCTCCCTATCATTCATCGCCTCCGGCAGGTCTTCAGGGTTACATCCTGTGTCCTCACATAGTTGCTGTATGTATGTTCGTGCTGGTCGTCCCACTCTTGCACATCCATATGTGGGGGTCCACAGGAGTACATCGCTTTTGAGTTCGTCCTTGCTTCTCCAGCAGTGTCCTGCGTGTCTGGTTCGTCGAACTTGTATAGTTTTCGTGATGGGGGGGGGGCAAGTGTCCGTATAGTTGGAGTCTCGTGGGGTGCTGTCGCCAGGACTTGTTTAATACTGCTCTCAACATTCTAGTGTAATTTCCGTCCAGCCACCTCTCCAGCCGCTTCGTAAGCGTCCATGTGGTGCATCCATATAGCAGTATCGACAAAACCGCTGCCTGGAAGAAACTGCGTTTCATTTTATCAGTTTGGTCCGACTTCCATATGATCGAGAGCCTATCGATAGCTGTCCATGCTTTCGTCAGCCGTGTGTCGATGTCCTTTTCGGTTGATGAGACGCTACTTCCTAGGTAGGTGAATTTGTCGACTAGTTTCAGTCTAATAGTGAAAAACATTTCTATTTCTAGCTATTCAGTTTAGTCAAGCAGTTCTAATTCAGCTAATTCAGTTTAGTATAAGTACAGATTTTGTTTACACGCAGTTAAATGTCAAAACAGTTCAATATTAAACAATTCAGTTTAGTGTAAATACAGTTTCAATGTCAAAAACAGTTTTATTTCAAATAATTCAGTTTAGCATAAGCATGCAGTCTAAATGTAAGTACGGTTTAATTGTCAAAAACATTTCTATTTCAAACTATTCATTTTAATCAAACAATCTAGTTTAGCATAAGTATGCCGTTAGTTCTATTTAATCTATAGATAGGGTCCTATCAGGTGCTACCACGCCGGGCCATAGTGGACCTAGGAGCAATGGCAATGAAGGGGTGCTCCGTATTCCCCAAAGCCCCAACATTAATGGGGACCTCACCATCAGACTGTTTAGTGTCATATCCAGGACACTCATGGGGGTCTTACCCCTCTGCAGAGGTGCAAGTCTATTTAATCTACAGCCCCAGCCGACTGGGCAAAGAGAATGAGGGGAAAAAGAAGATGAAGGAAAAGAAAAAGAGAAAGACAATGAAGAGAGAATGAAGAAAAGAAAAAAGCGACAGAGGAAAGAAAAATGAGAAGGTAGGAAAGAAAGAAGAGGATGAAGGAAAGAAAGGGATGAAGTAAAGAAAGGGATGGAAGAAAGAAAAGGATGGAGGAAAAAAGAAGAGGAGGTGATTAGAAAGGAGAAAGAGAAGAAAAGGAAAAGAGAAGAAAAGGGAAAGAAAAGAAGAGAAAGAAAAGAAAAGAGAAAGAAAACGAAAAAGGAAAAAAGAAATGAGAAGAAAAGAAAAGATAAAGAAAAAGAACGTAGAAAAAGAAAAAAGAAAGAAGAAAAGATAAAAGAAAAAAGCAAAGGGAAAAAGGGAAAGGAAAGAAGGAGAGAGAAGAAAAGGTAAAAGAAGAGTAAAGGGAAATAAAAGAGACAATTTTTAAAGATGGTTTGGTTTCTTTGTTTAATGGCATATCAACCTTTGTAGGTTATTTAATGCCAAAGCCATTCTCCTAGAAGAACAGTAGTGGTAATATTTAACCCATAGCTGGGAGGATAAGGGGGTTCATATCTTTCCCAAGGGTATTTGCCCGAAATTGAACGTAATTGGGCGACTGGAGTACGAACTCGCTTACTACGATTCCGCAGTCCATCGCTTTAACTATTACACCACGATGAGTAATAACAATAAAATGCTACCCCACACTCCCAAGATTTCAACAACTGGAGCCCCATCCCCAGAGGCAGTTTAGAATCATACCAAGAATACCCCTTTTGGGGGGGAGTCTTACCCCTTTGCAGAAGGATACAGTCAGCATATTCTAGGCCCCAACGACCGGGTGATCAATTTTTTGGAAATTTTGAAAAAAAGTCAATAAACTTTATGAGCACCTAATTATATGAAACCATTGTGCGCTTGGCAGATGCTTTTAAGCAATAAAAAATGTGACGATCTCGAAAGCGATGACCTGATCTGATGATCCTAATTCAAATTAATATTCTTTCTTTTTTTTTTTGTACTCGTCTTTGAAACCGTTTCCCCGCTGATTGGAGCCAAAAAGTTTCGTGAAGAATCCGCAGTAATTTCCATCGATTCATTCTTACAGACATCAGTGATTAGTACTTAGAAATTTCTAATTAGTGCAATGGATGTGAGGTCAATGGTCGACCTTTATACGATAGGAGCACGGTGGAAGTTGGGGTGTGTGTAATAGGGAAGGTTAGGTAGGGGGGTAATGATAACATTTGGCACGTTTCAGGCTGCGTGGAGTTGGGTGGATGGTAGCTTGCTGCTTCAATTCCCTATGCCTCAATCCTGGACTGACCATTTGGCAAGAGCCTGCAAAGAATAGTGCCAAAATTTGATATGAAACAACGTGCTCAAAGAACGCTTTTCTTCGGTAGTCTCGACTTCTGTTCTGGAAAAGAGCCAAAGATTTACCTCATCAACACCAATGAAACTAACGCAGCATCAACATAGCCCCCCTCTGTCTATGTCTCTGTTTCATTATCTGTCTCTGTCTCTTGTCTTCAGAGGCGTAAGACCCCTCCTCGAAAAAAGAATGTCCTGGATATGACACTAAATTGTATCTGATGCTGAATCCCAAATTCTGAAGATCTGAGGAGTGTGAAGTACCTCTTTATTAACATGACTCCCGGGTCCACTCTGATCTGGAGTGATTGTTCCTGCTATGGTCCCATTTGTGTTTCAAATATATCTGTTTGCAAATTATTGGTATTCGAGAGGAATATTTTATATCCTGTAGCCTTACGTAAAAGCACTTAAGAAATTGTACAAAAATTTAAATATAAACGAATGCAATTCCCTAACCCCATGGCATGAAATAACCTTATGTCGTTAAAATCAATCAATCAATTTAGTTTCTTTGAAAACTTATTTACGTTAATTTGCAATGAGCACTCTTTGTCGCTGACAATGTTGTGAAGAATATTCTTAAAGTAATGCCTCCGATTTATCTCCATGGAAACTGCAACAGATAAAAAAGAGCACCATAATCTCTGTTAAAAAAATCAAGTTTTCAATTGCAAGCTGCAGTTTTCCACCGATCTGCCACAATTGGCTATGCAATCAATCAAACAACAAGCTGGATTATTCAAAATAAAATATCTACGTTTCTGGCCAAATTAATATTAAAAGAACATAGCATCGAAATAAAAAGAAGTAGACAAAATTGCCACAGATTACAATGCTTTTCTTTGATAGTAATTTTCCGTTATATCTTATGATATCAATAATGAATACCAAATAAAATTTGGCTTAGTCGGCAGGGGCTGTAGAATACACCGACTGCATCTCTGCGGAGGGGTAAGACTTCCCCAACGAATGTCCAGGATATGACACTAAAAAATCTGATGGTGAAGCTCCAGTAATGTTGGAGCTTTGGGGAATGCAGAGTATCTCTTTATTGCCATCGTTCCCGGGTCCACTCTGGCCTGGAGTGGTAGCACCTGATAGGGTCCTATCTATGGGTTAAGTAGAACTAAACAGTGTACTGATGCTTAACTAAATTGTTTGAAATAGAACAGTTTTGAAATTTAACTATGTGTAAGCAAAAACTGCACTTATGCAAAACTGAATTGTTTGAAATTGGACTGTTTATATGTATAAAAATGGATTCGGCATTAAATAACCTAAATTCGTTTATATGCCATAAAATAAAACCAAATCAAATAAAAACAAATAAAATTAGTATTTAGTAGTCATATTTACTTATATTTTATAGAACTGCATTGGTTATTTACTGACTGAGATGAAATGATAAATCACATAATAAGCGAGTGTAACCAACTAGTTCAAAAGGAATACTAGACTAAACATGACTGGGTGGAAAAGCGGATCTACTAGGAATTGCACAAAAGATTAAAAATTTCCCTTGCTTATAAATGGTATATGTAGAATCTGTCCAAGAAATAAAAAGCTCGTAAAATTCTCTGGGACTTACAACGGTGATACAAACAGATCAATCTAATCCCAGCCAGTCTTGGTATAAATTAAAAAGAAACAAAATTTAAATCGTGGATTTTGCCATTTCAGTTGAACGAATAGTGTAAATGAAAGAAAGTGAAAACATAGACATATTACTTGGATCTTGCTCGAGAGCTGAAGAGCTGTGAACCGTGAAGTTAGTGGTAATATCAATTATAGTTGGTGTGATTGGAACGGTCCCCAATAGCCTGGAAAAAGATTGGAGGCACGGAAAATCAGTGGAAGGATCAAAACCACCTAAACCATAATAAAGTTGAAATCAACTGGAGATATGAAAAGACTTGCTGCTACTCGTGTGAAAAACTAGAAAACAAAATTGGGAAGGAAAACAACTCCATGGGCGTATTAAACGACTAATAAACAACATATCACATGACAAAACCAGGACATGGCTAAGAAAAGGAAACCTTAAGAGAGAAACAGAATTTCTCCTAATGGCAGCACAAGACAGCGCCATAAAAACCAATCATATCAAAGCGAGGATAGATAAGACGCAACAAAATAGCAAATGGAGACTATGCGGTGACAGTGATGAAACCAACAATCACATAATATGCGAATGCAGCAAATTGGCACAGAAGGAGTACAAGGCTAGATACGACTGGGTAGGCAAGGTGACCAACTGGGAAATGTGCAAGAAATTGAAAATTGACCATGCCAACAAATGGTATATGCCCAACCCAGCACCTGTCCTAGAAAATGACACACACGATCTCCAATGGGACTTTGACATACAAACGGATCACCTAATCTCGGTCAGAAGACCAGATCTTATAATAATCAAAAAAAAAAAAAAAAAAAAAAAAGAAAACCTGCAAAATTGTCGACTTTGCTGTCCCGACTGACCACAGAATAAAACTGAAAGAATGTGAAAAGAGAGATAAGTACCTCGACCTTGCTAGAGAATTGAAAAAGCTGTGGAACATGAAGGTGACAATTATACCAATTGTGATTGGTGCTTTCGGCATGGTAACTAAAGGATTATTAAAGGGCCTGGGGGATTTGGAAGTTGGCGGCCGAGTGGAGACCATCCAAACAACAGCATTATTGAAAACAGCCAGAATACTGAGAAGAGTCCTGGAGACTTGAGGGGACTTGCTGTGGCCCAATCTCCAGTGAAAGACCATCAGCTTACGGTGATGTGAAAACCTCTAATGAGTAAAATAATAATAATAATAATGATAATAATATACTCAACTCAGAATCTGTCCTGGAGAATGAAACGCACAAACTCTTCTGGTATTTTAAGATGCAAACAGATCATCCAATCTCGGTCTGACGACCAGACTGAGGGAGAGTCAAGAAAAAAAAGAGAACTTGTGGACTTTTCTTTTACGGTTGACCACTGAGTAAAATTGAAAGAAAGCGAAAAGAAAGATAAGTACCTGGACCTTGCTAAAGAACTGAAAAATCTATCGAACATGATGGTGACGATTATACCAATTGTAATTGGTGCTTTTGGTACAGTCACCAAAGGATTGTCATAGGGACTAGAAGACTTGGAAATAAGAGGACGAGTGGAGACCATCCAAATTACAACACTATTGAGATCGGCCAGAATACTGAGAAGAGTCCTGGAGACTTGAGAAGACTTGCTGTCACTCTAACTCCAATGATAAAGCATCAGCTAGCGCTGGTGTGAAAAACTCTCAAAAGAGAATAATAATAATAACAATAATAGTAATAATAATAATAGCTGAAAGTTTTGCGTGGATAGTACCAGCGATATAAAGCGATTTCTGTGATTTGATCTGCAAAGATGGCCACCACAAACCTTTACTATTACAACTACTACCACAATTTGGTATGTTGCCAAATGCAAATTGTTTTCTCTTCCCGTAAGTGTGGCATATTAGTAAAAGAAGACGAAAACCGAAAAGCAATCAAATGAGGGAAGAGATAAATACAAGAACTGAAGAGTCAAAATAAAAATTCTCCTAATAAAAGATCGGGCAAACTTTCAAAACGGCCGTAGAGTCGATTTAAAGCCAAGATACTTATGTAAAGAGAGAATCGTGAAAAGCTGTCGTTTAAGATTCAACCCTTCGTTCGGTTTGGTTTTATGGCATATCAACAATTGTTGGTCGTTTAATGCCAAATCCATTTTTATAAATATAAACAGTTCTATTTCAAACAATTCCGTTTAGCATAAGTACACGGTTAAAATGTACCTCGGCCCCCCGAAAAACAACTCTATTTCAAACAATTCAGTTTAGCTTAAGTACACAGTTTAGTTCTATTTGACCCATAAAGAGGGCCCTATAATTTGTTACCACCCCGGGCCAGAGTTGACCTGGGAGCGATGGCAATAAAGGGGTACTCTCTTTCCCCAAAGTTTCTGCATTACTGGAGCCTCACCATCATATTGTTAAATGTCATATTACCAGGACACTCGTTGGGGGAGTCTTACCTCTCTGCAGTGATGCAGTCGGTGTATTCTTCAGCCCCAGCCGACTGGACCAATTTAAGATCCAGTTTCGTGCCATACCCAGGGCCCCTACTTTTGGAATGGTCTTACTTAGCAGGAAATACAGTATTAGAGTATTTTAATTCTTACTGACTGGACAGTTGAAGCTAAAGAATATATTTAAAACGTTCATTCTGTAACACTGACAATAGCTTACTTGCAAGAAATATTTCGAGACTATGAATTAATGGAATGTACTTCAGCTTTTTTAAATATTAATCCAATCAAAGAATTCCAGTTCATCATTAAAAGAGATTTATATGGAAATGGAAAACAATATTCAAGCAAAGACCTTTGACAGACAAAAAAAATCTCTTTGAAATAATGCAAAAACGGAAACTGAATAAGTTGACACAATCAAATGGCTAATGACGAATGGTTAAATACAGATGTAGGTTATAGAATGCCAAGGAGCCCATGATAAAATGTAAAATTATGAAATATTAATTTTGGCCCAGTCGGCAGGGACTGCAGAATACACCGACTGCATCTCTGCAGAGGGGTTAGACTTCCCCAATGTGTGTCCTGGATATGACATTAAACAATCTGATGGTGAGGCTCCAGTAATGCTGGAGCTTTGGGGAATGGGGAGTACCCTTTCATTGCCATCGCTCCGGGGTCCTCTCTAGCCCAGAGTGGTAGGGTTCTACCTATGGTTCAAATAGAACTAAACCTATGGTTCAAATAGAACTAAACTGTGTAATTATGCTAAACTGAATTGTTGAAATTAATTGTTTTCCCATTTAACTGTGTTTAAACTGCGTACTTATGCTAAACTGAATCATTGAAAGAGAACGGTTTTGACATATAAACTGTGTACTTATGCTAAACTGAATTGTTTGAAATAGAACTATTTTGACATTTAACTGTGTGTAAGCAAAAAAACTATACTTATATTAAACTGAATAGACGGAAACTTTTGTCAAAATGACCTGAAAAGAGTTGATACAACAAAAACCAACTACCAACCAACCAACCCAAATATTAATCTATTTAGGTATTTGTCATACACGTAGCTATAGCTGTTGAATTTATTCATAAATAAAAATATACGTTCCCCTTTGTTAGCATTATAAAACTTGACATTCCTAAAACAAGTTATAAATTCTATGGTGAGTCAAAAGTTTTGCAATATTTTGGTAGTACGGGAGTTACATTTCGGCCGCTCCGGAAGGTTTTGCTGAGGACATGAAGGTGACAAAATTCACTGGACTGCAAGATACCGAGATCGCCTGATACTCTTCCAGTGCTACTCACCGGATTTGTCTCTATGGCTTAGATCACGATTATCGGCTGATCTGACCTTTTCTGATCGTTGCAGTTCTTGCAACCCGAGGGAAATTTCAGCTCTTGATTTACTTTACTGCCTCAACTTCGGCTTCCCTTTTAGCGCTGTAAGTAATTTTAGTTGTTTCTGAGGGTTATAACCTAGTTCGACCTCGTGAAGAATAATTTCTTGAATTAGATTACGTTACACGTTCATCTGTGAGGCTTTCGAATCATGCACGAAATGAAGCAATGCACAACATGTCAGCGCACAAACTACCATGACATTACCAATAATAGCGAGTACTTTTCACGGCTTGAACTGCTTCAGTCATATGATCCACGTACCGCAAACTAGCAATGCCGTTTACATATTGTATTTTAATATATAAGCTGAAACTCATACGATATATTGGAATTATAAAACCACGTGCAAATTATTTGTATTAGATTGAAATACCATGTAACTATGTGCAAATTATTCTTATTAGATGAGAATACTAGATATTATATAATTGTGTGCAAAATCTCAAAAAACAGTTATACAAAATCGGTAAATATATAAAAGTACAATAAAAGTGATTTCCTAACTTTAGGTATTGAAAAACCTTACTATAAATAGCAAAGATATATGCTTTCAAGTATTCCGATCTAATACTAATAATTATCATTTTAAGTAATTATTTCTAATATATAATAGTCATTTGTTCGCACACTGTATGACCTCAAATAACAAATAATAATCCTTAGTAAACAAATGTAGCTTCAAGTAATAAAAATAATTTACAATTATATGGCATTAAATACTCCTCTCTTATCCAAATAATTTTTATCAGATCTATATGAGCCGTAAGTGGGATACTAGCAGGTACTAACACTCTAGGTCAGAGTAGATCTAGGATAAATGGCAATGAAGGGGTACTCCATATATATCTAGGACTAGAGTCTCGCTATCAGATTTACGAGGATCATGAAATAAGTTTCCAGAGTTTTTTTCGTATGGAGACTTTTATTGATAGTACACACATGAAACTCTAGTCCCCTTCGAACTAATCTCCTCCGGCTGCAATACACTTGTTCTACCGTTCCAACAACTTCTGGAAGGCCCCATGGAAGTCCTCTTGTGTGAGCGTGTCAATGACCTTCGTCACAGCCTCTTTCATCTCCTCAATTGTCTCATAACGACAGCCTCTGAGCTTAGGGAATAACTAAAAGTCACAGGGAGCAAGGTCTGGACTATAGGGAGGCTGAGAAACTGTCTTGATGTCCATCTTGGTCAAATAGTCTGTGACAAGGATGGAGTTGTTGACTGGTGCATTGTCCTGGTGGAAATGCCACTGAGCCGATTTGAAGAGTGCTGGCCTCTTCCCAAGGAATCTCTTGCTGAACTCCTTCAAAACCTCAACATAGTAACCCTAACCCTAACCGTTTGGCCAATCAACTCTGGTGTATTGACTTCCTTACTTCTCCCACACCTCTCATCATCCCACACAGACTCCCTACCTCCCTTGAGTCTCTTATGCCACTCAAAAACAGATGCTCGAGTCATGCAAGATGGTCGAAAAGCAGTCTGAAGCATTCCATACGTTGTTTCTGTGGCATTTTTCCAAGTTTAAAACAGAATTATATTGCATATCGTTCTTCTAAAGTGTCCTCACGTCCAGATTGTATTTTTGAAATTCACCAGCTGTGACAATCAGGCTTTAGTATGGTGTATTCCAATTGCTGCTGTAGCTGTTCATTTGAACATGAAATCATAAAAATCGGTCAGTCATCTCATAAGATGTATAGCAACAACCTACTTAATTTCCAAGAGTCTACAACAATTTTAAATGCCTATACAAAAAAAGTCTGGAAACCTATTGAATGCACCACGTAGTTTAGTGTCATGCCCAGAAAACTACTAAGTCCTGCCAACTTGAGCGAGTTTTGAGGCAGAGGGAAGAAAAAAGAAAAAAATTATTAATAATGATAATTTAGGTTTATAAATTTGTAATAGTGAATCTAAAACAAATAGAAAGACAAAGGAAGTCAGAGCTCAAAAGAAAAGAGCGAAGTGAGCAGACGATAAGCGTTTGGAAAGGAAATTGAAAAAGAAGTGAAGACAGAGTGCCTTAATGGCGGAAAAGACTATAAGAAATGTCAAGTTCATCTAGCAACGGAGGATGTAACATGATCTAGAACTTGTTCATAGCCGGAAAGAAGGTAAAAAGAACAAACAAAAATCGGTGAAGGTTATTCTTGTTACAAGAAAGATAGACCGGTGGTGACAGAACAATATAATATCATTTTTATGCTATTTTGATCTAAGTTCAAGCACAAAATTTAAGCTAAGAAACTTGATAGACCGTTTGCTTTTACTACCACATGCACAAAGTAAGGGTATGAAACCCTACTCCATCTTGACCCGAGAAACAAACATTTGGCAAATACCAATGTTTGTTAAAAATTCTATCTGACTGTGAGGTGGATCAAGACGATTCGCAACTTGATTCAAAACAGATTTTTGAATATTTCTTCTTTCTAACATTTGAGTGCATATTCTCTTGTTGTTTTTTTTATTGCTATCAAAGTCAGAAGTTGCGGCTTTTTTTTATTAACTGTCAGCTGAATGAGTCAACAGATCAATAGTCCTTTTTTTTTCTGTCAAACTACATCACAACTTATTTTCATTTTAGTGCTGATTTCATTTCACATAAGAAGTTCTGCGCCAGGTTTTGCGAAGTTCCTGATTAATATTATCTTAATTTTTTTAATTCGTAGAAACATTTTTATTAAATCTTGATTAAGATTGGTTGGTTGGTTTTATATGTTAACCTTTCTTAGTTTATTTAATTCCCAAGTCAGTTTTGTTTTATATTTTCTTATGTTTTGCGAGCAATCATATCGTTTCAAGTAAAATATAATTATGATAATATAATGTAATAATGATAATATAATGCAATAATAATAATAATAATGATAATAATAATAATAATAATAATAATTTGTCGACTTTGCTGTCCCTGCAGACAACGGAATAAAACTGAAAGAATGTAAAAGGAGAGATAAGTACCTTGACGTTGCTAAAGGATTGAAAAAACTATGGAATATGGTGTCAATTATACCAATTGTGATTGGTGCTTTTGGCACGGTAACTAAAGGATTATTAAAGGGCCTGGAAGATTTGGAAGTTGGCGGCCGAGTGGAGATTATCCAAACAACAGCATTATTGAAAACGTCCAGAATACTGAGAAGAATCCTGGAGACTTGAGGAGACTTGCTGTCACTCAATCTCCAGTGAAAGACCATCAGCTTAAACTGATGTGAAAAACTCTAATGAGTAATAATAATATAATAATGATGATATCATATAATACTGATTATGTGATAATATAATATAATAAGGATAAATGATAATGAAAATATAATATAATAATAATATAATATAATAATGATGATATCATATAATAATGTGATATAATATAATATAATATAATATGATAATGATGATTTAATTGTTGAGGTATCATCCCTATTTTTATTACACAATGAACTGTACCAATAAAGATATATCATTTTGACTGTAATCAACTCAACGAGGGAATAGCAGTAGATACACTGGCGTCATTGTATTATTTGTTTTCTGTAATATACAACTTTTATTCTCACTAAGTTCGTGTTTGTCCTGTTTATTTTATGCCTTTTTTCGAAGACATAACAACAACAACAACAACAACAAAAACAACAATAATAAAAACAATAATAATAACAATATGGTAAGATAATATAATGATGATAATATAATGATGATAATGATAAACGTTTATAAAAAATATAACTTCAAGTAACTGTTCTTAATACAAATAATTTGCACATCTAATATGTAATTCTAATATGGTTTCAAGTATTCCTATCTAGTACAAATAATTTACATACAATGATATGATTTCAAGTAGCGTATATATTCGGATATCATGTGACTTTCTGAGACCAAAATTTTTGTCGAATATTAGAGGGTTTTACCATGTGCAAGTACCAACTTTGTGTGTATAAATAGTTGGCAAAGACTAGGCCTAGGTCAACTGGTATACTTACAATTTTCAGCCGCAAAAGATCTTAATTTAGACCTCAGAAAGTCGCACGATATGCGAGTATATAATAATAATAATAATAATAATAATAATAATAATAATAATAATAATAATTACTAAAGGGACTGGAGGACTTGGATGTTGTCGGACGAGTGGAGACCATCCAAACTACTACATTATTGAGAACGGACAGAATAGTGAGAGGAGTCCTGGATACTTGAGGAGGCTTGCTGTCACTCAAACTCCATCAGCTAACGCTGATATGAAAACTCTAATAATGCGAGTATATGATTATAACAATTGTTTCCAAATTATTTTATGTATTTCTGTTTAATACTAGTAATTTTAAGTATTTCTGTTTAATACTAGTAATTTTCATAAGAGATTTATTTTAAGCATAGATAGAAACCTAAAAAGCACTATCACTTTGAGTAAGAATGGAATTGGGGCGTAAGATTAATCAGGGAGTGATTCCATACTCCCCCATAGCTCTAGAACTAGACCCTCAAAACTCAACGCAGTTCAGTGACACCCAAGGATAACTTCTTTTTTTAGATAGATTTTACCCAGGTGATTATATATTCTAAGACAATATATTCTAAGCCCGCCCACAGGGTTAAGATCTTGATTAGTATTTGTTCCATTTTCATTTCAGCTAATTTCCATGACAACTATTCATACTATCGTTCCAAGGAGGCGCTCGTGGTGTATCGTTTATCGTCTTTCAAAATGGACTCGGCTATCTGAAGTCAAATCTTTGATGACAGCGCTTTAATTTCCCATAGGACTGATATCTTTGGGAAAGGTATGAATCTATTCTCCCCACTCCAGATATGGATAAATAATAAGTGGGATTGTGCTCATTAACTATCGTATGGCAACCAGTCTAGGAGAAGGAACATTCTGTATTCAAACCAGCTGTACTCCAACAGAAAGATGACTTTGTGTGGTGTCCTGCAGATGGCTAAAGAACTGTATAATGCATAAGTAAAGTTTTCGACTTTAGTCGGGGGTGACCCGAAGGCTCCCTTTCCTAATAGCTACTACACCGAGGTGTAGTGGAAGGCGCCACTCCTTTCCCTAGATTGCTCCACTTTATCCTTGATACGTACCTTATAATGCTGAGTGCCTTGCAAGGAGGTATCAAGTACTATTTTTAAAGTCTTTGGTATGACGCGACCTGGGATTGAATTCCGGTCTCTCGGGCCATTGGCGAACATTCTACCCGCTAGGCTAATCAGCCGGAGTAAGGCATACTCAATCTATAATTTACTAAGTTTATTTTATAACCAACAGAACTATGGCGCACCCTGTGAGAATCGAACTTACTACCAATGAGCTGCTAATCGAGGTACCCAAACCTCTCAGACTATCATTCTACAACAATTTGTTTTTTTTGTTTTTGTTTTCGATCCTCGCTTTTTATAAATTGCTGTAGAATGTCGGTCTGGATAGCTACGGTGAAATTAAGATGACAGAAATAGTAGTCAGAAATGAATAATGGTTGGCAGTGTTTCATCTAATAAGAATAAAAACTTCAAGATAATATTACTTGTTTATTAATGGCCGTAGACTGACGATCAGATTTTCTTTCTTTTTTCTTCTACCGTCGCAAACGGCGTATAAGAAGCCCATCAGTTCACTTAGAGATACAAACTGCTACACTGCTTATACAGGTGATTTTTATTTGTAATGGTAGAGGTTTGTGTTGGACAAACCACACATTTTGAACAGATAACAAAAGAATGGAGCAGCATTCTTCGGCTAATACCACACAGGTTTTGAATTAAGTATTTTCCTTCTCCTAGACTGGTTACCTTACAAAGGCCAATGAACCCAGTCACCCCAACTATTCGACGATAACCGTTACGCCTATTGCATCTTCTCACAGTCATACATGATGCGATGAGAAATTATGATGAACGAATTCTCTTCAAAAATAGATAATACCGCTTGATTGAATTCGTCCTGGGTTCAATCCCAGGTCGCATCATACCAAAGACTTTAAAAATGGTACTTGATACCTCCTTGCTATATAAGGTACGCATCAAGGGTAAAGTGGAGCAGTCCAGGGAAAGGAGTTGTGCCCTCCCCTACATCTCAGTGTAGTAGCTATTGGAAAGGGAGCCTTCTGGTCGCCCTCGACAACGGTCGCCAACAACTAAATAGCTTGACGAATAAGATGATTGAATATTTCCTTTTTTAATCTGTAGTTAGTGGTCGAGTAAAAGCCAAGATTTCAAATCAATGCACTCAAGTTTACACCATTGTCGCCGTACAATTTACTTTCCTTCTCGTAGTCAATATGGCAGCAAAAATAGACTTTTAAAATTTGAAATACCCACATAGTAAAACGACTAAATGGAAATATGATCCCTCTGATAAAATAAGAACAGATTTTTCCAAGTTGTAGCTTTGTCAGTACTACTGTATGGCTACACCACTTGGACACTAACAAAAAGCTTGGAGATAAAGATAGATGGGTATTACATAGGGATTCTGAGTCCTGTTTTGAAAAAAAATCCTCGAAGCAGCACATGACAAAACGGCTATTGTACGGACGTTTACGTCCCATCTCGCAAGCCATCCAAGATTAAATTATCCTGGGCGCTGCTGATGAAGTAAGGACGAACTCAAAAGTGACATTCACCCATGGACTCCTACACATGGACACACCAGTGTTGGCCGACCCGAAAATACTTACATTCAACAACTCTGTGCCGACACTGGTTGATGTCTAGAGGACTTACCAAAAGTGATGTTTTTTTTGGGTCGGATGGAGAGAGAGAGAGAGAGAGAGAGAGAGAAAGTGTGTGTGTGTGTGTGTGTGTGAAAAGAATCCGTGCCATCGTCTAGTTTTGATGAAAATTCACGAATTTTCTTATAATGTTGTGTGTCATTCGCCAATAAGTTTAAACGATTGCGAATGAGCTTTTATCAAACACAAATGTAGTGAGTTCGATTCTTATTGGGTGCAGCTGAAGCTTCAACTATTCGAATCATAAAATTTCAAATTTGAATCAAATTTGATTTCAATAAGTGTACCCAATCGAGTTGTTTGTATAATAAAATGATTCTTTTCTCACACACACACACACACACACACACTCTCTCTCTCTCTCTCTCTCTCTCTCACCGATACAAACATATATAGCTACTGCCCTTCTGTATTCGAAATGGTATAAAAAAAAAACTAACATTATCAAAGTGGTTCGAAAAGAATGAGAGATAAAATGATATTGTAAGTCATTACTATCAACAAAATAAAGTAAGAATCCTGTTTTAAGGGGGGGGTGTCCTCGTGGTGTAATGGTTAAAGCGATGGACTGTGGAATCGTAGTACGCGAGTTCGTACTCCAGTCGCTCTATTACGTTTACTTTCGGGCAAATACCCTTGGGAAAGGTATGGACCCCCTTATCCTCCCAGATATGGGTTAAATAGCACCACTACTGTTCTAGGAGCAATGGCTTTGGCATTAAATAACCTACAAAGGTTGATATGCCGTTATACAAACAAACCAAACCAAACCTGTTTTAACAATTGAGAAAATAAAAATAATAATGTTTAAGAGATAAAATTTTATGTCCTGTTGACATACCAATACTTTCCTTATCTACTGCCTGATTCAAATGGTAAAGATATTTTCTTGAGAGTAATAAAACCAGCAGTACTCCACTGGATAAAGAACATGGTACCTCATACTCACTCACACACATAAAAGGACTAATAATCTATCCAGAGACTGGTGGCTGATATAGTTGTATATTTCTTACTTATGACACCAAGAGATGTTCGAGTTAAAGTAGAAACTAGATTTTGGATTGGTTTGGTTTGGTTTCTTTGTTTATTGGCATAGCAACCTTTGTAGGTTATTCAATGCCAAAGCCATTCTCCTAGAAGAAGCGGTGTTATTTAATCCATAGCTGGGAGGATAAGGGGGTTCTATACCTTTCCCAAGGGTATTTGCCCGAAAGTGAACGTAATAGCGCGACTGGAGTACAAACTCGCTTACTACGATTCTGCAGTCCATCGCTTTAACCATTACACCATGAGGACACCCCCTAGGTTTTTGGAGGTAAATTTACAAGGTAACTAGGCCTTCCCACCGCGAAAAGATAACGCTTCACGTTCTTCCTCACATATTCCCAAAAACTAGGCTAAGCTTAATCGATATCTGTATAATCATTTATTACTTGATAGCTTTCAAAGAATACTTTTCCAATTTATCATTATCATAGATGAGGTAAAGTTCAGCTGAAACGTTGGGATAAAGTTTTTGTTTTGTTTTACGGCATATCAACCTCATCGGTAATTTAATGCCAAATCAAGTTAAAGAAAATAAGTCTGAAAAGAAATTCAAAAGAGACGTCTTAGGAATTAATGATAAACTTTAGATAATTAGTTGGTTATTTGTTTTTTTTAATTTTTTTTATAAGGAGTTTATTTGTAAGGAATCATGATCACCCCCCCCCCAAAAAAAACAACAACTGTGAAACAGGTTGGGGAAGGGATCAGTTTGTTAGAATATATCTTCTAAAGAAAGGGTTTATAGAAGAAATTTGGTCTTATTGTAAGTTTCTTTAGATTTTTGTGCATAACTTCACTGTTTTTAGAAATGATATCACATTATTTATTTCAGTGTTTTAGAACAGTTCCTTCATATTGTTTGCACTATAGAAGGTTTTTCTTTTATGGGATAAAGTAGTTGGGATAAAGACACAAACAAAGAAAACTGGTCCAAATGAATCCATGTATAATAGGAATAATGCTTCGTCTCAGAAATTCAGACAAAATGTTATTTATACAAACAGAGAGAGAGAGAGAGAGAGAGAGAGAGAGAGAGAGAGAGAGATGGGGGGCATACAAAAAGACATTGATAATTATCGTCTTATCATACTACCCTCTAACACTTGTAAACTATTCTCAAAAGCACTTATAACCAGGATAACAAACATTCTAGATAAAAATCAACCACGTGAATAGGCAGGTTTCAAAGCTGGTGACTCGACAATGAATTACCTATGAAGAATAGCTGACCGAAAAAAACAACACACACACACACACACACACACACACACACACACACACACACACATATATATATATATATGTATATAAATATACATTGATATATTCACACAGCCCTTTTGTTATCTAATATAGTTGTTTATTTATCACGCAAGTGTTTGATCTTCGAACCCAGATAAAAGCCGAGACCTTTAAAAAAGCCCTCCCATATTGTAAAACTGTTGTATGTATTTACCAAACCCCTCCACCACGGGCAGGATTTAACACAAGGTTAATTTTTAGCGAAAAAAAATGCTTTGAATTCAGTGTTTTCCATTTAAACTGGTTACTTAAAATTAAAAAACCCAGTCTTCCTCCCTAGTGGGATGGGAGAACAGATGGATTCATGCCTTTCGCATGGGCATTAGCGTGAAATGAAACGCAAACAGTCTCATCCAGGTTCGATCTCGGGTCATCGATTCCATATCCTACGCAGATAACCGTTATGCTATGAGTAATTGTAATTCAGTCTTGCTAGTCTCTTTTCTTTATATCTGGCATTGTGTAAGAGTAAATATCTATACGTAATATTTTCTTGCTTTTTTAGTTTATAATCAGAAAATGTAGATCACCCAAACCTCTTAGTTGTACAAAACGCTTGATCGATGAGAAACATAAAGAAAAATCGCTGACTGAATTTTTTTCTTTTTGTAGTAGTCGTAGAAGTAGTCTATAAGATGCTTGAAGGAATACAAAGAAACTTTGATTTAGATTAAGGATTCAAAAATCGAACTGTTTGCATCCATAATTCCAAGTGTTCTTTCTGAGTATCGACACAATAGAAAATACGATACTCGGTCTTTTTAACATAGGTTCATGCCAAGAAATCATACCTTGCAGCAAATATGAGAGTTTAACCTCGACCTTAACCTTCTAAGTGCAATGAAAAGTGTTGCGTGAAATACATTTCTCCAGTTCTCCGGTTGTTATTGCTTTGGGATTATTTCCTTGCTCGAGGGTAACCTGTATCAAGTTTCAGGGCTGGATAACGGAAAATTCATTTTGAGTGATTCATAACTCGCAATCCATTGATATTAGCGCTTAACAATCAATCTATCTCCAACAACTTATCCCCAACCTTAGAAAATAATATCAATACCAGCAACAAATTAATCGTAAAAAGAAATTAATTTTGTCATAAAATTTCACAACTCTCGTTGCTATCGAAACGTTAGTGATAGCTATCTAATGGGAAAGGAGAGCTGGGGGGGGAGTAAATGAACTAGTAAGTAAAAAGAGAGTTTAAGAGTAAAGGTAATAAGGTTTTGAGTTGGAGTCTTCAGTTCCAAAATGCCTCTTCGTTATCTTAAAGCAGAAAAAGTATAACGTATGACCACTTCATTTAAATAATAATAATAATAATAATAATAATAATAATAATCCTATGGCCGTCCATCACTTTATTCTTTGCTGAGCAAGGTAATAACTTCTAATCTGTAAAGGGGGATAAAAATTCAGACTGTGGTAGAAATACCTTCCAAATTTTAAACTGTCACCTGCGTGGTACAAGGAAACTTAGGCAAATGGTAATGGTTGCTCAATCTACCAAATGTCTTATTTTTGTTCAGATACGATCTGTTACGATTATGTCTTGGACCGGTGCACACTGTGCTTTTGCGGTTGAAACATTTTTAAGACAGGTGAATTTGTAGTTGCGACACTGAGAAATTTTAATGCTCATTTCATGTTAGGTCGGAATGATGCTGTTCTGAATAGAAAATAGATACTGCCATGGGTTGAAAATTTCAGAACCACAGGTTAGTCGATAAAAAGAAACTCACTTTAAAGACTTTGAAGCGGTCAAACCCTAGAAAATGTCCAGACTGTGAGAAGGTCAGTTGTGCACCCCATAAACATAGTTCCACTTAGGGATTGCTTGACTCAACACAAAATGGTGAGGAATTTTTTTTGATGGAGCTGCCATGGGTATTTGCCTAAGCTCACTTGCACCACACAAATGACATTTTAAAATATGGGAGGTATTTCTGCTGCACCGTTTCACTAAATTTATATTTACAAATATTTACATATATTCGTGAACTGTTTCCTATATGTTAGTGATTTGTTGATAATCCCTCAGCCGGGTCTTTTTTAGCACAATGTAACAATTCTGCGAGAATGGTTCTATTCTAAGAATCAAATATAAGACCAAACGCTTGCATGAAGATGTTGCGAGCCATCGACCGATTGAATTTGCATTCCTCATGAAATATAAGTATTGGCTGCTCTAGGCTAAACAATAGACTTGAAAACCCAAAATGGCATCGAGTAAATCGATTTCGTCGAGCAGAAGGTGGATTATGAAGCCTTAAGGGAGATTTCTAGACATTGGCCAGAATTAAGAGCACTTGTTTATCGGGCTGACAGTAAAATTCTCAACTGTGAATATCACATGATAAAGCCGCTTTTTTCCGAGCTGTGCATTTAATCCCTCATCCGGTTGGATTATCTCAGTAGGTGATTATCTCGCCATTTTCATGGAAGTTTTTTTTTTAACTTACGGGCAAGGTATGAAGCACGGAGGAAACCTTTCTCTTTCGATTCGTTTCTTTCCCGTTTGCAAATATGGCGGACAAAAAATTTAATCGACAATTCAGAAATGGAGGGGTCTGAGCGAAATCTCTTCATATGGGTACGAGTGGCTGTGTATGAGAATATGTACGACTATGTGTGTAGGGGTTTCTAGATATTTGCAGCGTGTAAGAAGCATGTACGAGGGTGGGAGTTGAGAATGCGTGGGTGGGATTAGAAGGAGTTTGTTCAGAGGAGTGAGGTATATGCAGGTGTGTGGGACTATATGTGGGGGGGGGTATGTATAGATGTCTGCAGGGGTATGTGTGGATGTATGTGTGGGTGTATAAGCAAATGTGTGCGGTTGTATATGGGGAGGATATGCGGCTGTATGAGTTTGCCGAAAAATTGAAAGAAAAAAAAAGTAAGATGACTAAAGATTACGATTGGATTAGTTTTAATGGAACAGTAATCTTTGTGGCTTATTTCATATTACATCCATCTTTGTAGAAGACCAGAGGTGGATCTAAACCCATAGCTGGGGTGGAGATAAAGGTGTTTATATCTTTATCAAGTGTATTAGTCTGAAAATTAACGTAATGGCGCGAATGGAGTTCGAACTCACTTACTTTAATATTGCAGTCGAGCACTTTAGCCACTACAACACAGAAACTCCTCCTGACTGAAGATTAGTTACCGAATAATTATTTTTTGGCACTTAAGCCTGAGGTAACGACTAATGAACTTGTCTAGCAGATAATTGCTCACCTGTTATGAGTTCCATATTGGCTCGAAGCTTTTTCTTTAAAGCCTTGAGCCAGATTAAGCTTAATTGATTATTTATTGAATGATTGATTGATTTTAATGGCATATCAACATGTCAAGGGTTATTTTGTATAGGGAACTGCGTATATTCGACATTTTTATTTACAATTGGTGTGTTGAGTTTTTGCATCGCTTTATCAAAGATTTTAATGTAATACAAATAATTTATACAGTTGAATAGTTTTAAGTATTCCAATTTTACATAAATAATTATACGGCTTCTAGCAATTATTTCTTTTTAATAATAACCATTTGATAGTACATAATTATGCAGTTTCAAGTAACTAATGATACTAATAATACATAGTAAATAATGAGAGCTTCAAGTACCTTCTCTCATCAGACTCTGCAAAAATGTAGATAAAAACGTATTCCCTAACTTCAAGGCATAAAAAACCCCAGATGGATTGACATGTCTTTAAATAAATCTGGTTCCTGTTGATAAAAATGAAACACTTGATAAATAACTACAAAATTAAAACTTTAGGCATATAATAACCCGTGACCAGTTGATATGCCGTTAAAATCAATCTTAATCTTAATCAAGCAGATTTATGGTTTCTAAAGATATTATCACTTCAGTAATAGCAACAAAAAAGGTCATTCCACACTGTGTGCAGCAGCAGCAGCAGCAGCAGCAGCAGCTGTAGCAGCATAGGAGCCTCGTTGCCGGACGCAGTTTAGTGTCATATCCATGGCAATCTAACGTTCGCCTAGGATGCTGGGTTACTGAATCTTTTAATGTAGCTGGGAGTATGTCCATATTGATTTAGTAATACGCACCGTAATTATTTATGTATAACAACCACTCATATATAAACCCTATCTTTCAACTACAAATTTCTGGAAAAAAGAAGCTTTTCGTGTATAATACGCACTGACTTTTTAGAATTCGTAACAGATAAATCTAGTATTGTCGAAATTTTTATCAGTTTGTACCGACTAAAGATGACCATAGTTTACATTATGTCTTAAAACACAAAATTTACAGGGTATTTAGGGAAAACGTATGGACATATTCCCCCCCCCAACCCAATGCAAGAAGCTTGCGGTGAAATAAGCTTGCATTAGGAGAAACAAAAAATATCAAAAGACAAACATTCCAGTGGATAGTTCATTGTAATCTCGTTAAACACATTAATTTGGACAGTAGTATTTACCAAGTCAGGTTGCATGCAGCACAAGGTCATTTTATAGTGGGAAACCACACACATATTGAGAACTACGCACAGCCGTCACAAAAAATTCTTGGTCTCTTTGGCATTTCCCATATTGATATGCCTCTGACACCAAGTTTCAACTCAGCCCTGCAAAGCAGGTAGTGCCTCGGGGAAATAGATAAATCTGATTTAATTTGGACTATAGAATTTATTTTCGGTCATTTCGTCTCGAATATGACGAGGCATATTCCCATTATATTATATAGTTCTTGTATATAATACGCACCACTTGTTTCTAAGTTGAAAATTATATGTCTTATACATAGCGCTTCTTATAAATTCACTTACACAATTCGAATCTCTGCTGCATAGCCTGTCAGCAACAGGCATTGGTCTATAAGTGGGCTCATAAAGCAAAGTTCATGATGGTGCCATCTTCTTATTAAATGGTAAACCTCTAAAATTTGTAAACCAGTTCACATTACCCTGTAATAATATCTCATCTACTGAAAGTGATATTAACACGCATAGGTAAAGCATGGACTGCTATTGACTCGTTGTAGTACATATGAAATTCTGATCGCTCAGATAAAATAAAGCAGGAGTACTTCCGAGCTGTATCTGTGTCAGTACTACTGTATAGTTGCACCACATGGATTCTAACTTAGAGAAAAAGCTTGATGGGAACCACTCAGGATTGTTTAGCGGTGTTTTGAACAAATCCTGGAAGCAGCACCCTACAAAATAGCAGTTGTATGGCCACTTACTTCCCATCTCACAAACCGTATAAGTAAGATGAACAAAACATGTTGGGCAATGCTGGTGAAGTAAGGACAAACTCATAATTAATAATACTAAAATTGACTCCGACACATTGACACACCAGTGTTGGCTTAACGGCAAAAACTTACATTCCTCATCTCTCAGCAGACACTAGGTACCGTCTAGAGAACTTACCAAGAACAAAGTCTGATAGAGACGGATGAAGAGAGAAAGTCAAGGTAATTCGTGTAGCCCTCACAAACCCGATTCCACATCTACAATGAGGCTGTTTGCATTTCACATAGCAGTAATACCCTGGGGAAAGTTATAATTCTAGCTAATCTTACTCTTGTTAGGGGGAAATAGTAAGGCGAACGGTGATCATTAATCTTGGTATGGCAATCTGTCTATGAGAAGGAAAGCTCTGAATTCAAACCTTTTAATCTCTGCTTAAAAGAGTGAGCGGAAACGAAAGAGCTGACTCGGCAGCCAAATCGGCCTTAGATCTAAGCCCTAAAGTTATCTCCATTCCATATACCGATTTGAAACCGACAATCAGTAAATTCCTTCACAAAAAATGGCAACAACAATGGGACACGAACATCCATAATAAACTCTTCCAAATTCAGCCCACTTTGGGAGAATGAAGACCAGCTTTTAGAAAATCAAGAAGAGAACAAGTCGTTATATCCCGATTGCGAATTGGTCATACAAGGCTTACTCACTCTTTCATACTGAAACCGGAACCACAACCACAGTGTTTGACCTGTCAGACAACTTGCACAGTTAAACACATTCTTATAGAATGCAGAGCTTTCGCTGTCATCAGAGAGCGATTTTTCAAAGTGAAAAGTTTAACCGATTTGTTCGAAAACGTCAAACGAAAACGTTCTGTCCTTCTTGCGAGAGACAGGGTTGTACAAAAAAAAAATGACGAATTGAAACTGATTAATCATGTGCAAACAAATAAAATCCTGCTCATGGAAAATTTTACCAACTAAGTATTCGTTCAGAAACCTTTGGTTGAATGTATATACATAGAGACAGAATTTGGCGTTAAATAACCTACAACGGTTGATACACCCTAAAAGCCAAACAACCACCCTCTTAAAAACTAACCTTGTGTCGTATCCTGCTCGTTCGTATAGAAAGGTATATATATATACTTGTAGAATCCTAAACAAGGGTCCGCGCTGAAAACATGACAAAATACGAGAGAACAAGTAATGCATTAAAATAAATGTACCCTGCATTTTTTTCCCTTTACACCGAGTCACCGGATAGCATTTGATGAAGATAGAATTGACTCGAAATCTTATCAATTGCATTTAATCAATATTTCCAGTTTTGTGTTCAACTGCGTCTTCAGTTCACGAATGAAAGGAAAGATGGGTGGCTGTGTGGTGATGGTAGTGGGTGAAAGATCAAACTAGATTTACTTCCGGTACTTGCACAGTGGCACGGCTTCCGGCTGCGCACCATAACAAGCTAAGGTAGTTGGGATAACAAATGGAGACGCCCTCTCGGTTTAATGGACGCTATTTCCCAGGAATTGAACTGAGGGTGTGTTGTTTCGTTGATTGTCTACATCGATAAACTAATTAATGCGTGGCGGGTGTCCTCGTGGTGTAATGGTTAAAGTGATGGACTGCAGAATCGTACTAAGCGAGTTCGTACTCCAGTCGCGCTATTACGTTCACTTTCGGGCAAATATCCTTTGGAAAGGCATGAACCCCTTTATCCTCCCAGCTATGGGTTAAATAATACCACTACTGTTCTTCTAGGAGAATGGCTTTGGCATTAAATAACCTGCAAAGGTTGATATGCCATTAAACAAAGAAACCAAACCTAATAAATGCATAGATAGATGTGCAGATATTGTCCTTTTAGCCATTATTACAACGAACACACACACACACATATATATATATATATATATAAGCACAGAAACCTATTAACACACACAGGCACACACACACACACACACACACACACATATATATATATATAAGCACAGAAACCTACAAACGTACACACACACACACACACACACACACACATATATATATATATATATATATATAAACGCGCAGAAACCTATGAACACACATATATATATAAGCACAGAAACCTACAAGCACACACATATATATAAGCACAGAAGCCTATAAACACATACACACATATATGCATATAAATGCATTGTATGTCATTATTGACTGCTATTCCACTCATTCAACTTCCTGCCGATAACTCAATCTAAACAACTATCTATCCAAATCTTTCCTATATCTTTGTATCTTTATCTCTATTCATATCTTACCCGATTTTCCATCTCTTTCATTTTATTCATATCTATCTATCTATGAACACACACACACACACACGTATATATATATATATATATATATATATATATATATATATATATATATATATATATATATATATATATATCAGTCAGTTCAAATCTATCCATCTATCAATCTATCTATACTCATTCAGCTGATAACTGTCTCTGTTCTTATCTAGCATTTGATTTCATCGCAATACTCCAGATAAAAATATATTCCTCATTTCGGTTTGTACGCGCTAAGTTAAAAAGGAACAGTCTTAATATGTTTTGTAGTTAACACAGCAATAATGTTCTTCTATTCATTGGGCTTCCATAGACTTTCCGCATTAAATTCAACAGTGCATTGAATATTCATTCCTTAGGTTAGAAAAAAGAAGAAAAAAACTTTCGAGACCAAAAATAAAGGACGTCCGCACTTATCATAATTCTATAAATCCCTCACAATGAACTTACTATCAATAGCTTTTGTAACTATCATCATGATGTTTCAGATTTCTTCATGTTTGACCTAATAATCCAACAAGCACTCGTACGCCAACAAAATAAGAAAATCAGTCTTGTTGACAACTCTGTGGAAAAGTAGTCATTCTGGTAACATATGTTCAATGTTTTATCTGTATAGCATAAAAGACTTTGGGTTAATGAATGTTTATTGGTTAATTTTTGACATTCCTCGTATATGCATGAAAGTCATAGAGGTGTTAGATTGGTAGGGCAACTACTCAAAGAAAAAGACAATTTTGATTTAAAACACTCTGCTAACAGTTCGTGAGCCAAGGTACCTGGTTCTTTGTTTGTTTAATGGCATATCAACTCTTTTTAGGTTATTTAATGCCAAATCCATTCTCCAAGAAAAACAGTAGTGGTACTATTTAACCATAGCTGGGAGGATAAGGGGGCTCATACCTTTCCCAAGGGTATTTGCCCGAAAGTGAACGTAATAGCGCTACTGGAGTACGAACTCGCGTGCTACGATTCCACAGTCGAACGTTTTAGCCATTACACCACGAAGACCCCCCCCCCAAGGTACCTGAGTAAAGACGATTATTCTTCAAGTCTTACAGAGTTTGATGAATGTCTGTGTTGGAAATCGGGTAGCCATCTTTTCATCCAGTTGTGGTATTCTTAATACAAAAGGTACGTCTTATCAGTACAAAGACTGCAATACGTTTTGCCATTTTTTCGTACGTCCCACCGATCGGACGAGTGTGGCACAAGGCCTTTTTCAAGCAGAGGAACGTAGCCCAAACACACCTGGCGAACACAAAAATACCTCGGGCCCCGTCGGCATTCACCTAAAACAGGCGACTTAGGCGCCAGGCAAAAAACCTAACCCCCACCAAGAGGGTTAGAGCCTGGGGGGGACGGACCCCAGTACAAAGCGGCAATACGTTTTGGTATTTGTTGTACGTCCCACCAACTGGACAGGTGTGGCACAAGGACTTCTTTTAGGCGGATCCAGGCGCAGGGCCGGAGCCCAGACACGCTTGGCGAGCATAAAAATGCCCCGGACCCCATCGGCATTCCACTTAAAAAGACGCATCAGGAGCCAGGCGATAAACCTAGCCCCTCCGAGAAGAGTTAGGGCCTGGGGGAGGAACGCGTTTGCAGCCTGGTCAGTACAAAGCTGGAATACGGTTTGATACGAGGCCGTAACTTGCATCTCCTCATATATGCTTTAGTCATCCCTGATTGGCCGATCTCCAGCCGCTGCTAACTTGCAAGCAATTTGTTGACGGCTTGTACTTATATGAACCTCCCCGACACAATTCAACAGTCTGGGTCCTGAAGTTGATAATGGAAAGCTCTAAAGATGCGGGAGAATTCCCGTGGCTTTGTGACTAAAGTGCTGGATTGTGACATCGGAGTAAGTGCGTTCGAATTCTAGTTGTATTATTTCGTTCATTTTCGAAATAATACCCCTGAGAAAGGTGTGAACTACCTTGTGTCCCCAGGTATTGGTTAAATAGTACCCTCTACTGTTCTTCTTCGAAGGATAGCTTTGGCATTAAATAAACCACAAAAGTTGGTATGCCATTAATCAAAGAAACGAGACCAATTTAATAGTATGTGGTAAGGATGTATATGCTTATTAGTTATTCAGTTTTCTAAATCGGCTCTACCTATGTATTGAGCACTTTTTCAATATTCATTGTATTATGTCTAAGTTGTTTTTTTTTTCTGACTCAGTCAGTAATGTAGGACTCATTCATTTTCTCTCTCTTTTTCTTTTCTCGTTTCCTTTTTCTTTTTTCTTTTCTTTTTCTTTTCGTGAAGAGTCATTTTCTTTTTTCATCATCATCATCATCATCATCATCATCATCTATATATATATAATATTTCTTGCAGAATATCATACTCTCAAAATTGATATTATTCATAACCAAACTCTTCGGTATTCCACTTTGTCGGTATGCAGTTTTTCAATTATGTCTTGTTGGTTGTTATAGTTTTTCTACTTTCTGTTTAAGTACTTTCCACAAGTGGTTGAACAGCGGTAGAGTTTGGTAATAAATAATACCTAATAATACTTGTTTTTAATGTATCATGTTCCATGAAAAAAAAACCCCAACCTTTTCCTCTCATTATTGTCTAGTATCCCTGATTTTTCACTGCCTCTGGTAAAGTAGGCTTTTACATTTTTGATGCGAAAAATGCACGTATCTACGCGTTCGTGTAAGTATGTGTGTGTGTGTGCTTGTGTGTGTGTGTATGTTTATATGATGTGTGTGTGCGTGTGCGTGTGTGTGTGCGTGTACGTGCGTGTTTGTAGTTGTGTGTGTGTGTATGTGTGCATTTATTAACTTAAGCACATATTCACGTGTATCGATCGATTCATAAGCATTGATTGATTTTTATGTTTTATTCTTGTTTGTATGGATTCTAGACATTGTATATTTATTAATGTTTAGATTCATTAATCCTCTTTATATGCATTCACCGAGGCAAGGTTACTTGGCATTGCCCAGATTAGAGACACTTTCCTCGTCATCATTAAGCTTTACCTGAAAAATGTGTTTTGATAGTACTTAGAGCAGTTCTGCCGATAAAAAAGAGACAATCGTGGAAAACTCCATCGTCCAAATTGGCTCATTTTATTAGGATGCAGATTTCATTACACTACATTGACTTCCGGAATAATTTGAGTTCCGGAATAATTTGACTTCCGGAATAAGATCAAACAAGTTATGGAATCATGTAAACGATATCTATTTATAAACTTTAAAAAGCGGCATAAGTATATAAATTTAATTATGATAATAATTTACTTATTTACGTATTCATGTACATATTTATAATTAATTAATTTTTTTTAGTGTAGTCGTTATCGTCGTATGAAATGGACACGGCGACACGAGTTCAAATCCTGGACGAGACTGATTGCATTTTACATAGCACTAATACCCTTGGGAAAGGTATGAATCCAATTATTCTCCCTCCAGCTATGGGTAAATAGTAGGACAGACTAGGTTCTTCAGCCTTGGTTAGGCAACTAGTCTAGGAGAAGGAAAACTCTGAATTCAAACCTGTTAAACTCCGCTTAAAAATTGACCTTGTGTCATATCCTGCCCGAGAGGAGGGGTTGGTAAATAGTATTAATTAATCTTTTTTAGATACAAGAATCTTTGAGACGTGAGAAAACGTGCAAAAAAGTTCTTTTTTTTCAAATTACAGAAGTAATTTTTAATTGAAGGTTAAGAGAGAGTTAATCCATTCATCAATAAAAAGAATATTTTTTTTTATCTCCAGTAAATAAATAATTATATTTAATATTGTTATTGTTTGCTTTATATATTTTTGTTTAATCCTTATAAAAATTCGTTAAAAAATAGAAATTTTCTATTGAATTTTAATAGTTAAATATCGTGTTTGTGAACTTCTATAATTTAAAAAAAAACTAAATATGGTTAAATCGACAATGGTCTGACCCCCCCAAAGTATCCTATATATGTATATATATATATATATAGAGAGAGAGAGAGAGAGAAAGAGAAAGAGAGAAAGCGAGAGAAAGAGAGAGCTCAATATCTGTGATAGATATATATATCTATGTTAGGATGGCGTAAATACAGAGTCAACGGCACTTTGTAACTGTCAGTTTCTCCCCTATATGAGTGCTGACGATAGCATAGATGAGAAACTGACTGTTAACCAGCGCCGTTGATTCTACGTCTATGCTATCTTAATTTAAAGAGATATCCCGATATTAAGCACTCTTTATTTATAGATAAAGCAAACTATATTATCATTAATCACTCTACTGTGTATATATATATATATATATATATATATATATATATATATATATATAGAGAGAGAGAGAGAGAGAGAGAGAAATAGAGACAGAGACAGAGACAGAGAGACAGACAAACACAGGGGGATAAACAAAAGAGATAGGACAGGTAAGACAGGAATATTTCTTTATTGTAGTTTGTTTTAAATTTTTGTTGTATTAATTTTTATTATTCTAAATAACACACACACACACACACACACACACATATATATATATATATATATATATATATATATATATATATATATATATAAAATGAAAAATCGCTTAAAAAAGAGGATTAAAACAGTTTTAATGCTACCAGGACAATGATTGTTTAAAACTTGAAATTACAACCTCGTGTTACGTCTCCAGTTACTCAAAGTTCCACCCGTTTCTATAACTATCAGAATAAAAATAACGTATTTTCCCTCTGATGTTCATGTCGACATGTGAAACTCTAAGTAAACAGATACTGCGGGGTTGTAATTTAGAAATTATATATATATATATATATACACGTCTTTTAACAAAATACATCTGTCAGTGATTTATCGTACTTCAAGTAAAGAATGGTACTCATCGTTAATAGATCAATGGTTTGGTTTCTTTGTTTGGTGGCATTTCAAACTTTGTGGGTTATTCAATACCAAAGTCATCTTTGTAGAAGAACGGCATAGGTACTATCTAAACCCGAGCAGCAAGGATAAAGATATTCTTACTTTTCCTAAAAGACATTAGTCTGAAAGTGAGCATAATAGTGCGACTGGAGTTCGAACTCACTTCTATGTCTCAGTCAAGCACTCTTGTCATAACACCGCGTGGAACTCCCCGTCAAGAGATGAAATTTCCAACATCATCATCATCAACATCATCATCATGTCGTGCCGCTAGCACGGATATCCCTGACACTCTCTCGCCATTTCTCCCTAACGTTCATCGCCTCTGGTTGGTCTTCAGGGCTACATCCCGTATCCTCACATAGTTGCTGTATGTATGTTCAAGCTGGTCGTCCTGCTTTTGCCCGGCCATATGTGGGGGTCCATAGGAGTACATCACTTATGAGCTCGTTCCTGCTTCTCCAGCAGTGTCCTATGTGTCTGGTTCGTCTAACTTGGATAGTTTTCGTGATGGGATGCAGGTGGCCGTATAGTTGGTGCTTTGTGGGGTGTTGCCGCCAGGACTTGTTCAGTATTGCTCGCAGCATTCTTGTGTAATTGTCGTCTAGCTTCTTCTCCAGCCGTTTAGTTAGCGTCCAAGTAGTGCATCCATACAGCAGTATCGATACGACCGCTGCCTGGAAGAAACTGCGTTTCATTTTATCGGTCACGTCTGATTTCCATATGATCGTTAGCTTATCGATAGCTGTCCATGCCTTCGTTAGCCGTGTGTCGATGTCTTTTTCAGTTGATGATATACTGCTTCCTAGGTCGGTGAATTTGTCGACCAGTTTTAGAAGGTTCCGTCTAGTGTGGAGATGTCGCCTGCTTGATTATAGAACATATATTCAGTTTTGTGTGCATTGACATGGAGGCCAATGCCTGCGGCGGCTCGTTCCAAACTATGCAGTAATGTTTCGGCTTTGTTGGGTGTATTTGCCAGTATCGCTATGTCAGTCCGCGTAAAATCAATTGAACAAAGCGGTAACACAATCAGAAATGACACGTTTATTGTTTTTCTTTATAAGACTGTTTGATATGCTAGTGATGATACTGGCAAGGTTTGGTTTGGTTTCTTTGTTTAATGGCATATCAACCTTTGTAGGTTATTTAATGCCAACGCCATTCTCCTAAAAGAACAGTAGTGGAACTATTTATTATATATAGCTTTTGTATGGCAACGAATTTATGAAAAGGAAATACTTTGAATTCAAGCAGCGCATCTGGGTCCAATATGATAGAGTAAAGACCTATGAGTCACTGTGTCTTCCAGACTGTGGAAAACTTTGAGTCATTCAGAGGAAGAATAAAAAGGTATATATATATATATATATATATATATACAGATACATATATATATATATATATATATATATATATATATATATATATATATATATATATATATATGAAAATAACAATATATCCGTTGGTTTAACCTCAACTATCCTATCGAGATGACTCACTCTGCATCTCTCTGATACAAGTTCAAAAGCACAACAGCTAAGAAAAAAAAAAAAAAAAATTCCTGCCCAAAACCTGAGTTTCGGAAAATTCTTACCGAAAACGCAACAATATTAAAACTACAAAATAATAAACAAGAATTACAGATTCTTGAAGCGCTCCATATCAGAAAGCAACTACCTAAACTCAATAAGATCAATTTTGAATCCAGTACTAATGTACTTAAATGTCTTTAGCTTTTTTTTTGCTACTGCTTCTTACAGAACCAAATTTAAAAATAAAAGCTACAGCAACACACTAGTATAAATAATAAACGTAGTAATCTATATGCAAAGGTCATATCGCTTTTGCAATATACACACCTCTGGTGATTGACCAAGATTAAGTAGAAAGTTCTAGGGAACCAATTATTCATGGAAATTGTTTATAGTCTAATTAAACTGCACGTATACATATACAAATATATGCTGAACATAGTCAAACATAATGACGACTTCAATGAACGAACGAACACACTTCTTTATAAAAATATAACTCTCACACTTCATTCTCGAAAGGGGACGTTTCTTGTGTGTGAGAGGTGAGTTGGAGACGGAGACAGACTGCTACATATTGACCCCAAGTTCTTCTGACCATAGCAGCATTTCTTTCGCATTCTGGCTGAGCTGCTCAACCGCGGGTCACTAAGGGCCCAAGCCCTCTGTCTGGAGCGGGTCTCACTCCGCTGGCATCCTATCACCAACTGACTCAAGCCGTGTGTGTCCTGGTTATATTTTTGTTTGATGTCCATATGTTTCCGCTTATTTACACAGGTACATCTCTTGATTGATGGCTCGGTCGAAGGTCAATATGTAACAAAATTTATTAACTAATTCTCGACAGATACTTTAAAATCGATACGGCGACTCGAAAGGATAGATAGAAAAATATGTAGACAAAGGATGACTCTATTGTTTAATCAAATATATATATATATATATATATATATATATATATATCCAACCCCTCAGAACGAGCAAGATGTAACTCAAGGTCGGTTTTTACGCAGAGTGTAACAAGTTTGAATTCAGAGTTTTCCTTCTCCAAGAGTGGTTGCCATACTAAGATTAAAGGGTCCGGTCTGCTCCACTATTTACCTATAGCTGGAGAGACAATTGCTCTCTCAAAAGTATTAACGCTCCATGAAATGCAAACAGCTCGTCTAGGATCGTGTTTATTGTCTACGGTGATAACCATTACACCACGAGCACATCAGGATGAGGGTGAGATAATGGCTAATTGGTTGGTTTTACGACGAGTCAACCCATGTTGGGTTATTTAATGCAGAAGTCTTTTGCAATCAATTAAATGGTTTAAAGTAAGTATTCATACTTAAAAATAACCATTTGGATTATTCTTAATATAAATAATTTACACGCAAGTAATTATATCGAATACTGATAATTTGTATGTAAATATCTGGTTTTAAGTAATTTTACTTATTCAAGAATATTAATTTGTTTGAACACTGTTCTTTATTTTTTAGTATTCAAATTTGAAAGAGATAATTCTTCTGAACAGTCGATGGGACTCTAACAGGTACTACATGTCCTAGTCAGAGTGGGCCTTGGAGTCATGACAATGAAGGAGTACCTCACACTATTTAGACGACCAGAACTGGAGCTAACCACCGGATGCATTCGGTATAGGGGGATGGTTTGGTTTGGTTTTGTGGCATATCAGCCATTCATATTTACCTAACCCCTCCGCTCGGGCAGGATATGACACAAGGTCAATCTTTTTAAGCGGAGTTTAACAGGTTTGAATTCAGAGTTTTCCTTCTCATAGACTAGTTGCCTCACCAAAGCTGAAGAACCCAGTCTGTCCTACTATTTACCCATAATTGGAGGGAGAATAATTGGATTCATACCTTTCCCAAAGGTATTAGTGCACTGTGAAATGCATTTCCTACGGCGATAACCAATACACCACGGGCATATCAACCATTGTAGGTTATTTAAGGCCAAATTCTCTTTATACATATAAACAGTTCTATTTCAAACAATTCAGTTTAGCATAATTACACAGTTTAGTTCTGTTTGATCCATAGATATGGGAGGCACGTTCGTTTCAAGGATAGCCATAAGTTGGAAGCATGTTAAGCGTAAAGATTTGCATTTGGTTTGCAACAAGATCTGGGTATGTCATCCCTGCCAAGATAATCAACAGTTTCGCTTGGGGACGTTCAGAACTCAACCCACACTATTAAAGAATGCTTCAGCTAGCACAAAACCCTGATAATAGACTTGATTCATAACACAATGCAGGTGCTACCACTCTGGGCTAGAGGGGACCTGGGAGCGATGACAATAAAGGGGTACGCGCATTTCCCAAAGCTCCAGCATTATTGGAAGGTGACCATCAGATTGTTTAGTGTCATATCCAGGACACTCGTTGGAGGGGTTTTACCCCTCTGCAGAGAAGCAGTCAGTGTATTCTAGAGTCTCAGCTGACTGGGCCACTTGTCCGAGGAGAATTTCTTCTTAATAAAAATCCATTGTAAACAATTCTAGCTTCAAGCAACTATTCTTAATACAAAGAATTACCGACAGTTATGTGGTATAAAGTATTCCTATTTAATTCAAATAATTTTCAAATCAATCCAGTCGGCTTTGGTAGTAGAATATGCCGACTGCATATCTACAGAGGAGTAAGATCCCCTTCTGCAACGAGTGTCCTGGATAAGACATTAAACTGCATTTGAATGTGAGACTCCAGTCCAGGAAATTTAGGGAATGTAGAGTAGCCCTTTATTTCGATTACTCCCTGGTCTGCTCTGACTCGGAAGTGATATTACCTGAAAGGGACCCATCTATGGGTCAAATAAAATTCTTTAACCATTCAATTATAGCAATACTTAAAAAAATGAACTGTGTGCTAACAAATAAGTGTTAAATTAAATTGTTAGTGTTAGATAGCAATCATGATCATCATGTCACACTATCAGCATGGTTATCCCTGACCCTCTCTCGCCACCCCTACCTATCGTCCACTGCTTCCAGTAGGTCTTCAGGGCTACATCCCGTATCGGCACAGAGCTGCTGTATATAGGTTCGAGCTGGTTGTCCTAGCTTTGCTCGTCCATGTGAAGGGGTCCACTGGAGTACATCACTTATGAGCTCGTCCCTACTTCTCCAGCAGTGTCCCGAATGTCTGCTTCGTCTAATTTTGATAGTTTTCGAGATGGGTGGTCGGTGAGTGAGCAAATTAATGAGTAATGTTGAATAGAATTATTAACGTAAGATAGGAATACTTGAAATCATTTAATGGTGCTCTGACTTGTTTAAATGTTACCAATAGACTATTGTTTTACAAGTAATGTATATTTAATACATGTATATATAAACAGGTTTTGACTTTAAATAACCTACGAGGGTTGATAAAACCCAACCAATCCACCAACTAGGTAATTTTCAAACAGACTCATTGTGGGACCCTCAGATGTATTACCTGTCAGTGTCAAAAAAGATATGAAAGTAAAGGCAATGAATGAATAAGCAATCCCGCCTGAAGCCACACAACTGTTTAGTGTCATACCAAGGACACCTGCTTTTTGGTGGGATCTTACCCTTCCGCAGGAGATACAGTCAGTGTATTATAAGTCCTACTAACAGCACAGTAATAAAATAGATGAAGCAAATATTTTGTACGTGAGAAGAATAAAAAGAGAGAGGAAAAAGAACTATAGAAAGAAAACGAAACGAAAAGAGAAAATAGAAGGGAAAGGAGGGAGAATGAAGGAAAGATAAAAAGAAAAGAATGAATCTGTGAGAGAGTGAAGAATATTAGTGAAAGAAAAAAGGAAAGAGATAGAAGAAAATTCAAAATAGAAAAAGAAACGATAGATTATTTCTTTAGTTCACGTTTAAGGTTTGGTGTCTGTGTTTTAATGGCATATCAACCATTACGGGTTATTTAATGCTAAAGCCATCCTTGAAGAAGAACAGCAGTGACACGATTCAACCGATAGTTGAGGAAATAAGGGAGTTCATGCCTTTCTAAGGGTATTAGTCCGAAAGTAAACTGGTGTTCAAATTCGCTTAATTCGAGGACGCAGTCCGGGACTTTTAGCACTGCACCCTGCATTTCACTTTTAAATTACGAAGTATTTAATCTAACTTTATGAGAATTTTCATGCTTTTTGTCAAATTATTAGCACACGTGCAAACATACAATAAGCATCATTTCCGTTCGACACACCTATTTCACTTCCGGTCGAGCGTTCAATGGGGATCAGATCATCCGGTTTAGTTTCCGGTTATATCTACTCACATGGCATATATATATATATATATATATATATATATATATATATTATATATATATATATATATATATAACTGTTTTATATATGTTTATATGAAGACCTTGCATGTATATATAGGTGTGTGTGTGTGTGTGTGTGTGTGTGTGTGTGTGTGTGTGTGTGTGTGTGTGAATGTACAGCTACTTTCGCATGAGTACATGTGTGTATGAGTGTAGGTGTGTATGTGTGTGCACATTAAATTCTATTTTAGTATATGTACCGCCGAAGCTCGTACTTCGTGTGCGTCCTCAGTGTAACGAGGCTATCAGATAATTATTTTAATAAATATCTCATTAAAATTTTCTCTTAACTCAAAGAGATTTGAGGTTCATTTCTTTTTTTAGTACTTTATTTATTGTGCTGTCTGTCTGTCTGTCTCTTTCTCTTTCTCTCGTTATATATATATATATATATATATATATATATATAATATATATATATATATAAATTTTTTCTCGTCCTTTTCTTTCCGTCTTTCATTTTCTCTTCATTCCTATCTTTCTTTCATTTTTTATTTTCATTAATCTTCTTTCTTTTTTCTTCTTTTACCCTTTCTTCCTCTCCTTATCTGTCTGTCTGTCTATTTGTGTATGTCCCCCCCATCTCTCTCTCTCTCTCTCTCTCTCTATATATATATATATATATATATATATATACATATTCCATTTACTTAAAATGTTCTCTTTTTACTCTCATCATAAACCCAGTCGACTGGTGCAATAGAATACATCGACTGCATCTTTGCTGAGGGGTAACTGGATGTGAAACTAAATCATCTTATAGTGGAGCTTCAGCCCAAATGCTTTGACCAGTGTGAATAACCTGTGCATTATCTTTACTCCTAAGTCCACTCTGGCCGGAGTGGTAGTACCTGTTAGGGTCTTATCTTTGGGTCAAATAGAACTGTTTAACCATCTGATTGTGCGCAAATAAATTACTGATGTTAAATTGAATAGTTAGTCTTACATAGCAATATAAATATAGACTGTTTGATTATTTAGAAATACTTGGAACCCATTTTCATCGTTGTTATTGTGTACTTTTTGACCTGATTGGTTCATATGACCGTATTTATCGGGCCATTGTAAATCTGAATAAACGATTTTCTTGAACTAACAATTCAATCTTGAAGGTTCTTTAATTTATTAGTATTTTTTATATAAACTGATCAAGATGTGATTCACTGAAATATCTATCTGTTCTCCTTGGGCGTAGATCCCAATTTGATTTATAAGTCGGTAGTTGCCATTACGAATATTAAATTTCAAAACATTTAGCATAAGCTCAAATTCATCTTTTTTTTTTTTTTTACTTTTATAGCTTTACTGAAATGTTAAAAATTTAGAAACAGCTACCTTATAACATGTTTCTCGCTTTTTGCCAAAATAAGGTCGGTTAAGCAACAAAGCATGACCACTAGCAAGCACTGAAGTCGTTATATGGATATATATATATATATATATAGAGAGAGAGATAGAGAGAGAGAGAGAGGCACGTTCCAGGGATATCCATTATTTGGGAGTATGTAAAGATTTGCGTATGGTTTGCAACAAGATCTGGGTATGTAACACCTGCCAAGATAATCAACAGTTTTACTAGAGGACTTTAAGATCACACTCCCATACAATTAAAAAATTCGTCAGCTTGCACAAGACCCTGATAATAAACTGGATTCATAACACCATGCAGTCTCCTGCTCATTCTAACTCAACCGTCTTCCCTAAAGAGCTTGAGCAGGAGTCCTTGTGAATATTAGCTGACATAGTAATCGAGTTCGAACTCCAGTCGCACTATTGCATTCACTTTCGGACTAATGCCCCATTGGAATTGTATAGGCCCTTTCTTTTCTCAACTATGCGTTAAATTGTATCACTATTGTTCTTCCGCAAGGATGGCATTAAATAACCTATGAAGGTTGATATGCCATTAAAATCAAACGAACCAAACAAAATCTAAAGAGTTGGAAACATGGTGTGAATCTTGGAGGCGTGAATAATTTTTAAGAAAATTTCCAGAAAATAAGTGTCCAGAATTTAATTTAATTTTTTAAGCGAATTTCTAGTGACCATTTTTTCATTTGATTTTTGATCTCTGATTGAATCAATTCTATTTTTATTAAAAAGATGTCATAATCCAACTTTATTTTCTTAATACAATTATAATGAACACATCAAAACTACAGACAAATCCCCGGAGAGGGGATGAGACACCTTACCAAAGGGGGTGTCCTGGGTATGACACTAAACTGTATCTGATTGTGAGGTTCCAGTTCAGGAAATCTGGCGAGCGTGGAGTACCCCTTTATTGTCATTTCACAACTCTGACCTCGTGGGGTAGTACTTAATATGTTACGTTGTGTTTGAGGGTGGATGATGTTGCTTGATTAAAATAAATAAACTAAATCACAGGTCGGCCAACACACACAGAAAAAAACAAAACAAATTCCAGACACCGTAGCGACCATCCTTTGAATTCCAACTGTAAGGTCTGAAAATTTTGGTAAAGCCTTTTTTAAGTTGTAAGAAGAGACGACTCGAATTGCAGGTAAGAGAAGATTGGAGGTCAGTCAGTATTCAACCATGAGAGAAGGTGGATGGGTGATATAGAGAATATTTGAGCGAAAGAGGGTGTATCCAACCAACAACTCGGACAGTCAAGAAAGTTTTGACCTTCTAGATCGAAGAGTCTAGAAGTCAGTATTAGAAGTAAGCCATAAGAAATTCCTAATTGTCAGCTTATATATATATATATATATATATATATATATATATATATATATATATATATATATATATATATCTTAAAAAACCAACCGTATTTCGATTAATTTATGACTAACGAATAATGAAAGAAAAACGTAGATTCTAGTGTTGGTGTCGGTGAGTTATCACGTGACAAGAGAAATATCTTGCCTCAAGAAAAAAGTTGGGAACTTGCTTGCTTCTCGAGAAACTAAAAGACGACGACCACCCTTCGCATAAAAGACAGGTAAAGAGCCATTGTCCAAAAAATCCTCACCCAACATAACAGTTAGAAGCGGCTATCTGTCACATATTTTCCGAGCCACAAGATCCACAGTCATCTGTCTGCACTGTTACGGTTGTACAGAAATAGTACGGTACCCACGCAAAATTCGTCGTAGTAACGTTGCTTACCTTACCCTGTGTTATTAACACGTGAATAGGAAACGGAACAATTAGTTCATCTGCTTTTTTTATTGCGCCTTTTATTTGTCAAATCATTTATTTTTAGAGATATGCTATTAAGTTTCCAAATGTAATTAATTTGCAAGTTTCAAGTAAGTAATAATTTGGTTTTAAGTAAAAATAATCGTGAGTTATAATAATTGTTGTTTCTAGTAACTATTCTTAATACAAAGAATTTGTACACAATCATACCAAGTATAAATTGTTTAAAGAATAAGTACTTAAATCCATAATTGTTTACAAAGGAGTATTATTAGTTCTTCGAATCTAATACTAGGTGCAAAAATGACTATTATAAAAGAGAAATGATTTCTTGAAACCAATAAATTATTAGTATTAGATAGGAGTACTTGAAACCTTACAACTGTGTGTAGATTATTCGTATCAGATAGGAATACTGGAAAAACGGTCTTTTGAACCCGGATTCAGTGAAACACATTGGCATTTTTAATTTTGATTTCTAAGAAATTCTGGAAAATTTAATAAGTTTAATAACCCCAATTTGTGGATACTCTTGTTATTCAATCAGCGAAATAAGTCAAAGTTAATAAAGAAAGAAACTGAATCCTTTCTGATTGCAAGATAAAACAACGTTATAAGGACTTTATCAAAGCAAAAATAGACAAGACGCGATAAAATAGCAGATATAGATTATGTAGTGATAAAGTACGAAATGATCAATCATATAATAAGCAAATGCTGTAAATTAGCGCAAAAAGAGTTTAAGACGAGACCTGACTGGGTGGGGAAGGTAATTCACTGAGAACTGTGCAAATGGTGTATGCACAACTCAGAATACGTCCTGGAGAATGAGACACTCAAAATTCTCGGCCAGACGACCAGATCTCGTGATAGTCAACAACAACAACAACAACAAAAGAAAAAAAATGAGAGAACCTGCCGAATTGTGGACTTTACAGTTTCGGCTGACCACTGGGTAAAATTGAAAGAAAATGAAAAGAGAAATAAGTACCTAGACCTTGCTAGAGGACTGAAAAACTTACGAACATGAAAGTGACAGTTATATTAATTGTAATAGGTACGCTTGGTACAGTCACTGAAGGTTTGGTACAGGGACTGGAGGACTTGGAAATCAGAGGAGACCATCCAAACTACAGCATTGTTGAGATCAGCCAGAATACTGAGAAGAGTCCTGGAGACTTGAGGAGACTTGCTGTTACTCAGACTCCAGTGGAAAACCACCAGTTAACGCTGGTGTGAAAAACTCTCAAAAGAGAAAAATAATTATAATCTGTGGGACTTTGAGACCAGAATACAAGGCCTAGTCTTAATCTATAAGAAGAAAATTTTTTAATTAGTGTCGTCTTGTGAATCTTATTTGACTATCGGGTGAAATTGAAAGATGAAAATTAGGACAAATACCAGGACATTGCCCAAGAGATGAATAAGGTGTAGAACACGAAAGTAACAGTGATATCAATCGTTGTTGTGATTTTTTAGAACGGTCCCCGAGAAGCTGGAAAAGAGAATAGTTAAACTAGAGATTAGAGGAAGAAGTTAAACGATTAAGACCACAGCACCACTAAAATTGATCAGGATTCATAGCAGAGTCTTAGAGAACTGAAGATATTTGCCGTCACTCAGAATTCAGTGAAAAATGATCAGTTAGAGCTGATATGAAAAACTCATAATGTGTGAAATAATAATAATAATAATGATAATAATAATGATGATAATAATAATAATAATAATAATAATAGATACTTCAAGAGACAAATTATGGAATACATGTCGACCCGGATTGATAGTGCCTGTTTGGGTTTTATCTATGGGTCAGATAGACCAGTTTAAATGTTTTCATACTCGATTGAACCGTGTAAAAAAAAAAAACCTCAAAAAAGAAAAACTACACCAAAAATATAAATAAGAACGTACAATAAACGTGATTTCCTAAACTTTAGGCATAAAATAACCTTACACATCTCACTTTCCCTCACTTTTAGAAACGGGTTCATGCCTTTCCCATCGGCATTTGCGCGGAGCAGAACACCGACATCTCATCCAGGATTTGAACTCGGTTAAACAATTCTATTTCGTACGACGATAACCGTTCCGCTTAACGCGCCGCATTGTATTGTGTTTATAAGTTGTGGACCTACCAGTGATCGAACAGTCGCTCACTCACGAGACAAAGATAATTACGATCAAATCATGAACGAATTTCATTCACCATTAGAGTTGTCTCATTATTGACGATACCACAGAGCGTTCATTTTTTATGAGTTTCGCCAAATAATCAATTTCGTTGTGCTACGTTTAACTTTTTCTATCAACTGTGTAGATGGGTGGGTGGATGTGTGGTAGGAGAAGCGTTCAGCCAAAATATCCAATAATAAATAATGAAATTTTCATGCATGTCGTTGCATGAAAAATGTTCAGAGTATACCCAAGTATGCCTAGTTAGTTAGCACCGTGATGATAACTTGAGAAGGAAATCGAGTACATTATGGAACGGACAGGGGAACACCCCATTATATACATAAGTAATGAGGGGATTTTACACACACACACACACACACACACGCACACACACACACACACGCACACACACACACACATTAAAGATCTTCTTACGAATTGAACACTCTGGTATCCGATAGCGCAAAATGTAAACAAAACGAAATTTGATACATATGCGTTGATTCCGGAGGTGACGTTGAGTCACAGGATTAGGGGTATGTCTTCAGTCTGACGTAAAGTTAGGCGGGTTTCAATCCCGGCTCGGAGCATCTTGCGTGTCAGGCCACACTGAAGAGTTGAGATACAACGTAACAATCTGTCAGTGGATAACAATATATATAAAGTATGGTAAGTAAAGTTGGCAACCGTAGTCAAAGGTGACCCAAAGGCTCCTTTTACGATAGGTACTACACCGAGGTGTAGTGGAGGGCGCTACTACTTTCCCTAGATTGCTCCACTTTACCCTTGATCAGTACATTATAATTCTGAGTGTTAAGCAAGGAGGCATCAAGTACCATTTTTTGAGTCTTTGGTATGACTCAACCTGGGATTGAACACTCTAATCATCATGTCAATGTCCCGTACCATATATATATATATATACGAGGGTTATTCAATAAATAAGGTGAATTTTACCTAAGAAGTTGGCAACAGGAAGCACTGAAAATCAATAGTAATGAATCGTTTAATGTTCCAGAAGACTGTCAGCTGGACCTTCATTGCAGGCCGCTTTTCCCGGAACTTTTACTTTACTGGATAGTCAATGTATTTTTTTCTCCGTGGACTAGGGTCATAATCGCAAAGCTATGCTTTGTCTATTTGTAAACTTAAAAAAAAATTAAAATATCCTGTTCCGTGCACATCACATATTCTTCTGTAAATTTCACATGGTTTGTGCTTCTCAGCAACCAAAGATTTGATAACAAACCTCTGTTCAAGCAGGGAGCATCTTTTTGTGACTAAAACATGCTTCTCTGTACACATCACACATTCTTCTGTAAATTTCACATGGTTTGTGCTTCTCAGCAACCAAAGATTTGATAACAGACCTCTGTTCAAGCCAGTAGCACTCTGTTTGATTAGCTAAATTTTTGAATAAACTCAAAAAATATATTTGCGAGATTGAAATATTTCAAAATAATGTCCAGTTTTCATTTACGGAAAGGAATTCAGAAAAAAAATGCTTTTTCCAAAAATTCCCCTTATATATTGAGTGGCCATCATCATCATCATCATCATTATTACATTGACGCGAATATCTTGGGAAAAGTTATGAATTCAACTATGGGTAAATAGTAGGACAGGCTGTGTTTTTTGAGCTTGTTATAGCAACCGGTCTAGGAGAAGAAAAACTCTGAATTTCAACCAGTAAAAACCGCTTAAAATTGACTTTGTGTCACATCCTGTTCGTTCGGACGAGTAGAGCAAATGTATATATGTGTGCGTTTGCCATTGTTGATTTTGTAAGTGCGCGTGGGCATACTCAAAAAAAGCAATTTTAGTTTGTTTTATTTTATGGCATATCAACCATTTTGGGCTATTTAATGCCAAATCTTCTTTATACATATATATTAAATATATATGATTTGGTTTGGTTGGGTTTTATGGCATATCATCCATTGATGGTTATTTTATGCCAAATCCTCTTTTCCATATATATTAAATATATATCATTTGGTTTGGTTGGGTTTGATGGCATATCAACCATTGTAGGCTATTTAATGCCAAATCCTTTTTATACAAATATATTAAATATATGATTAATATTTTTAAACGGGCCTGAGCTGATTTTTTCACACAGTTAAATGGTTTCACTCATTTCTGTCTTATACACAGTTAAATAATCGAGCAGTTCAATTTCAAACAATTCAATTTTGCATGTCAAAGTTAAATAGTTCCAAGAATTGCTATATATTACTAATCATTATCAGCATCATGTCGTGCCGCCAGCACGGATATCGCTGACCCTCTCTCGGCACTTTTCCCTATCGTTCATCACCTCTGGCAGGTCTTCAGGGCTACATCCCGTATCCTCACAGAGCTGCTGTATGTATGTTCGAGCTGGTCGTCCTGCTTTTGTTTGGCTATATGTAGGGGTCCATAGGAGTACATCACTTATGAGCTCGTCCCTGCTTCTCCAGCAGTGTCCTGCATGTCTGGTTCGTCTAACTTGGATAGTTTTCGTGATGGGAGGTAGGTGGCCGTATAGTTGGTACTTTGTAGGGTGTTACCTCCTGGACTTGTTCCATATTTCTTTCAGCATTCTTGTGTAATTGCCGACTAGCCTTTTCTCCAGCCGTTTTGTTAGCGTCCACGTAGTGCATCCATACAGCAGTATCGACACGACCGCTGCTTGGAAGAAACTGCGTTTCATTTTATCGGTCAGGTCTGACTTCCATATGATCGATAGCTTATTAATAGCTGTCCATGCTTTCGTTAGCCACGTATCGATGTCTTTTTCGGTTGATGAGACACTACTTCCTAGGTAGGTAAACTTGTCTACCAGTTTCAGAGAGGTTTCGTCTAGTGTGGAAATGTCGCCTGCTTGATTAAAGCACATGTATTCAGTTTTGTGTGCATTGACATGGAGGCCAATGCCTGCGGCGGCTTGTTCCAAACTATGCAGTACTAATAATTCAATTAAACATCAGTTATTTTTTTACACACAGTTAAATGATCAAACTGTTCTATTTGAAACAATTCAGTTTAGCATAAGTACAAAGTTTAAAAGTCATCTGTTCTATTTGACCCATAGATGGGACCCTTTCAGGTGCTACCATCCTGACCAAAGTGGACTTGGGAGCGATGGCAATGAAAGGGTACTCTACATTCTTAAAAGCTCCTGCATTACAGAAACCTCACCAACTGTTTACTTAGTTTCATATCTAGGGGACTTGTTGGGTGGGGTGTTACACCTCTGTATAGATGCAGTCAGTGTATTCTGTTGCCCCTGCTGCAATAGTGCATAATGCCGTTATATAGGGTGTCTCAATATACATGGGATTCATGTGACTGCTAATAACTCTACTAATAATAATGTTGTGTTATTTATTGTTTCAGATTTGAAAATAGTATACTATAACAACTGTTAATCTTTGATTACAGTGCTTTGGACCAGAAAGGAAAAAAATATTTTGCGTCATTACTTACACTTAGACAAAAATCATTAAAAAATGTCTCAAAATAGATGCAACCCATTAATATGATAATAATTTATTGCTGAGACAAGAAACTCAAAAAAAGATTAGATGTCCTGAAAGGTGATATAATAATAAAAAAAAAATTAATTTGATGTCTCTAGTTGAAAGACGTGTTTTTTACGGGACGTGTTCGAAATGACCGTCACTTCACTTGTCTCACTAATAACTTATTATATGTGTATGTATGTGTATATACAGGGAAAGAGTTTCACCCTCTCTTACAATTAGGTGTAGTAGCTATTGAAAAGGGAGCCTTCGGGTCATCCTCGGCTGGCGTCGCCAAATTTAATAATCTATTATGTGCATATGTTGAAAGGGAGTTTGTATTTGTTTGAGTGTCTTTAGAAAGAGATTGTGTGTGTGTGGGTTTGTGTGTGTGTGTGTGTGTGTGTGTGTATACTTAAAATAAAACAATGTGTAATGTTATTATATATTCATATATATATTTGTGTGGGTATGTATACATTTTGAAAGAGTGTGGTTGCTTATGCGTATGTATACATATAAGTGACGACTGTGTATAATGTTATATGCGTGTGTATATATTGAAAGAGGTCGAGTGTTTGTATGTGTGTGCGTATTTAAAAGTGGCAACACGGTAATGTTGTAATATGTATGTGTGAGTATACGTATATATGTTGGAAGATAGTATGTGTTTGCGAGTACCTGCATATCTGTACGTGTAGAAATAGAGTGTATCTGTGTGTGTTTGTCCATGAAAATAGTAAATGTAAAACCGGCTTATTGGTCTGGTGAGTTGAGTGTTCGCCTAATGGTCCGGAAGACCTGGGTTCAATCCCAGGTCGCGTCATACCAAAGACTTTTAAAATGGTACATGATGCCTCTTTACTTCACACTTAGCAATATAAGGTACGTATCAAGGGTAAAGTGGAGCAATCCAGGGAAAGGAGTAGCGCCCCCCTACACTTCGGTGAAGTAGCTATTGAAAAGGGAGCCTTCGGTTCGTCCTCGACTACGGTCGCTGACTTTACTTATATAATGTTGATATATACATGTGTGTGTATATATGTTGAAAGAGAGTGTACGTTTATTTGTGCATGTGTGTGTATATGTATGTGTGGAAAGAGAGAGAGAGAGAGAGAGAGAGAGAGAGAGAGAGAGAGAGAGAGAGAGTGTGTGTGTGTGTGTGTGTATACTTAAAAATGGAAACACTACATAATGTTGATATACGTGTGTATATATATATATATATATATATTGAACGAGAGTGTGTGTATGCTTGTATGTGGAGGGAGGGAGAGAGAGAGAGAGAGAGATAGATAGAGAGAGAGAGTGTGTGTGTGTGTAGAGATAGCACGTATGTATGTGTCTGTGTGTATGTATGTGTGTGTATGTATGGGTGTATGTGTATACTTAAATAATGGAAACGATTTATAATGTTATATATGTATGTATTTATGTTAAAAGAGAGTATGTATATGTTTTTATGTGTGTGTGTGTGTGTGTGTGTGTGTGTGTGTTGTGTGTATGTTAGAGACAAAGAGAGAGAGAGAGAGAGAGAGAGAGAGAGAGAGAGAGAGAGAGAGCGTGTGTGTGTGTGTGTGTTTGTATGTGTATAAGTGTGTATCTGTGTTGTGCGTAAACTTAAAAAAATGGAAACAGTGGATAATGTTCTTATGTATGTGTGTGCGTATTTATATTGAAAGAGTACGTGTATTTTTATGTGTGTGCGTGTGTTGGGGAGAGAGAGAGAGAGAGAGAGAGAGAGAGACAGAGACAGAGACAGAGACAGAGAGACAGAGAGAGACAGAGAGAGAGAAAGAGAGAATGAGTGTTCTTAAAACTTGTTGATGTATTACGTATGTGTGTGTATGTACATATGTTGAAAAAGAGTTAGTGTTGGTGATTGAGGTTGAGATTGATATATATATATATATATATATATATAGAGAGAGAGAGAGATAAAGTCTATGTGCGTGTGTGTGCGGTGTTGTGTTTGTGTGTGTGTGTGTGTGTACTTAAAAGGGGAATATAATGTTTGGTTGTAGAGAGATATAATTAAATGTAAATCATTGTGGCATTCATTATAATCGGTGGCGTTTTCACATCTCTAACGGTGCCGCAAACACAATAATGGCAGATTTCAAGGTTGGGCTAAAATTTCTCTTCATGAAGGCAAGAAAATCTTCTTTGAGAGAGAAATTAATGAGAAGAGACACGGAAATGAAAAATAAACATGAAAATTGAAAAAAATTCCCGTTGTTTATGGACAATAAATTCACATGTTTAGAGAAAGGCGAGTTTTATTTGCTGTTAAACAAATTAACCTGACAACTTTACTCTCTTCGGCAATTCATCTTATATAAGCGTTCGCACACACACACAAACACACACACACACACACACACACACACACACACACACACACACATATATATATATATATATATATATATTAAATATATTAAGAAACAGGGAAACATATATTTGTGTGTACGTTGTATATTGGTAGGTGCATTTGCAAGTGCATCAAAGCTGTGTATGTTCGTCTGAAATGAACTATATATAAGTGCAATAAATATTTAGATGAAATTAAATTGATTATGCTGTTGATACATAAATAGATAGGAACAGACATATATATATGTGTGTGTGTGTGTGTGTGTGTGTGGAGAGAGAGAGAGAGAGAGAGAGAGAGATAAAGATTGATACGATCAGACTGATATATATATATATTTATGTATATATAAATTGAATTACCAATATATATTCGTTCGCGCGCGCGCGCACACACGCACACACATATATATATATATATATTAATAGGAATAGTCATGTGCATATATTTGAGCTAAGAAAGAAAGATTTGTAGATATCAAGAGACAAAACAGTTTCAGTAACTTCTCATATATATATAGAGAGAGAGAGATAGATAGATAGATAGATAGATAGATAGATAGATATTCATATCTATATGGATATGAGTCAGGCTTGGTTTAGTCTTGAAGTGTTCGGTTTTCTTTCAGAAAAATAATTCGTCAGCAACGTAAGTGAGAAAGTTTTTCTACAAATAATAAACGAAATAAATCGAAACTTTGAGAAAGCAGCATCTCTAAGAGAAAAAAAAAACAACAAAAAAAACTACCACCCCCTACAAAAAAACAAAACAAAAAAAATCAGCTCCGGCATCTTTGCATTGCCGTTAATCTGTAAGAATCTGGAATAAATCGTAGTAACTTACACAAATAATACTTTGAACCATTTCTAAAGGCGAACAGTTAACAACGTTCAAAAGACGACAAACGCTGGCAGCTCGACGGTGAGATTTGTGTATGAAACAAGTCTAACTTGAAAACATCCACCTACGTACGCCGCCAAGGCTCACGTGTAGAAAAGCCAGATTTAACTCCAACTCATAAAGTACGTGGGCAAAATGGAGACTGACAGCGACTTTATCGGACTATGGCAGTTCGATTCCCAAGAGAGAATAATGGAACAACGACAAAAAAGAAATCGAAATCAAAGAGTATCATAAATACCAACATTAACAAACTGAGCTTGCCAACTTGAATACAAACCGAAATTATTAATCAGTCAAGTGTTATATCTATCTATCTATCTATCTATCTCAGTCTGTTCATATCTATCTATTATCTTTCTGTTCAAATCTATCTATCTATCTATCTATCTATCTATCTATCTATTTTTCTGTTATGGGGACATATCCTACCATACCCCAAAGATGGACTCGTTCAGCCTAAACATATTCGCCGATCTTAGCTCGCTCGAAGAAGACAACTCGTTTCTACCGCCTGGATATAAAGGCTGTGAAGAAGGCGGTTAGCGAGTACGAGCGGATTGCAGGAGCCAAGGTCAATTTTGACAAAAGCGAAGGTTTGCGGCTCGGTGCTTGGAGGGGTAGCAGTACTCTTCCAGGGCCCTTCCGCTGGAGTGACGGACCCGTCCGCATCCTCGGGGTGTGGTTCGGGCCCGACCTCCAACTGGAGCGAAATTGGTCGGAGATACAAGCCAAGGTGAATGCTCAGGTGGGAATCTGGCTTTCAAGGAGGTTGTCCTTAAAGGGCAGGGCGGAGGCGTGCACCGTGTACGTCTTCCCCTTGATCCTTTACCGATTGGCTGTACTTCCTCTGCCTAAGGTAAATCGGTTGGCGCTGCAACGATCCCTTTCCAGATTGCTCTGGGGAGGTGCAAGGCCGATGGTCCGTAGGCAGGTCTGTATCCAACGTACACGCAACGGGGGTCTAGGTATGCCTGATCTGGAGAGCCACTGGCTTGCTGAAAGACTTGCATACTTGGGCAGAGCCTTGACGGGGGACGCAGTGTGGAGACTGAAGGCGAGTCGGACTTTTCCTCGCCTAAAGTCAGACCCAAAGGCTGAAGGTCGACGTAGGCCTTTGGGCGAAACACTGTTTGTCCGCGAGTGCCGAACGGCCCTTCGTAACCTTCTTGGGTCCAGTGACCTTTCACGGCCTCGAAAAGAACTATTTCGGGAGCTAGTGGTGGGTTCCGCTTCTGATCCTCTCAGCGAGCGGCGTGGCTGGACGACGGAGGAGATTCGCTCTCATTGGAATTGGGCGCCAGGATCGAGCTTCTTGAACAACTCCGAGTTCTCGCTCACCTGGCGATTTGTTCGAAATGCGTTACCCCTTGTCGGCTTGAACTACAAAGCGGGCCTGGCAGACATGCTCGATTGCGCTCGCTGCGGCAGTGGCTTGGAAGAAACGGCTGAGCACGCCTTCTACTACTGCGAGCGAGTTCGCCCGTTTTGGGATCACGTCGGTGAGTGGACGGCTCGCATCGAGCCCAAACAGCTCGTGCTGCTCGACGTTGGTTACGTCGTGGACAACGTTCTTCCTCCGTATCAGGGTGAGAAGCGTGTGGTGTTTCTCGCGATCCTAGCTGTAGCTAGAATGGTTATTTGGACGACGCGAAACAAGGGATTGTATGACGATGCAAACTTTTCTCATCGTGATCTGGTTTTGTATTTTCGGCATCAGCTGAGGGTCAAAATCAGATGCGATAGAAAACGCTTGGATCGCATAACATTCAGCAAAAGGTGGGTGAATGCAGCGAGCCTGGTCGTGCGAAAGGGGGCAACGTTGGAGTCATCCTTCCCTCCTCTGCCGGCTCATGGCGTCTGCGGTACGGGTCCTTAGGGACCCCACCCCTGGTGAGTAGAACTGTTCCCTTTTTCCTTTGGTACCCAGGTACCTAGTTAGCAGTATGTTGTGAGACATTGTCCCCGTCATCTAGTCGTTAGTTGTCAAGATTTTCCCCATCCCCATTATTTTTAGACCTCAACCCGTATCCCAGTCCACGTTTACTGAAGATCTTGAACATTCATATGTATAAAAATCATATCACCTGCTTATATCAACCCATACCACGTCCGACCCCTTATTTCTTTTACCCCGGTAGATTAGGATTCCTGTCCCATCTAGGGTTGGTCCGGCTTGTTTCCGGTTCTTTCGCCCCGGAAAACAGTCGGCCTCCAATTTTATAGACGGGGGGATGGGAGCGCAACCAAACGGGGGATTTTTCCTTTGTTTTTGTATATATTTCGGGGTTTTTTCTCCCATTCCCATCACATTCATTGTAAATAAAATCATTCATTAATCTCGGGATTTTAAGTAGGACTTCTTCATAGAGCAAATGTGGTATTTTGGTGATTGCAGCGCAAAAGACGATGGATGAATGGCTTTATATTGTACTGTTGAATGGGTCGGTGAATGTGGCTAGCTAGGTCTCCTTAGTTTATATAGAAAAGTATGACCGCTCCCTTCCCCTCCCCAAAAACTTCAAGGCCTTGTGCCTTCTGTGTATCCTACGCAGGAATAAAGAAGACAACTCGTTTCTTACGAGACATTTGACAGACAGACTGCAAGCCGAGAACGGCTAGTACTTCTTTTGTATGACATCCTTTTTTTCTGCTAATACAATAACGTTCACCTATCACCCGTTGTTTGAGTTGTTCTTTCACCGGTCTTATCAGAAGACCACGACACTATCTTAGTCAGTTCATATCTATCTATCTATCTATCTATCTATCTCTAACTTCCAGCTTGATGATATCTATCTATCTATCTATCTATCTATCTATCAAAATAGCTGTTGTACTGCCATTTTCTTCCCATCTCGTAAACCATTCATGAAAGTTGAGGAAAACATGCTGAGTACTTCAAGTGAAATGGCACCAAAGAAACGATTCAAATTACTGATTTAAAAAATACTTTGGTGGTTGTCACATCGACCGTCGCCTATGTTCCAATTTAGCTGAGAACCGTGACGTCTGGCGTCAGACCACCAACCATATTGTCCCCTCTTTCGAAAATACCCGCAAGGCCGCTCTCAAGGATAAAAGACGCCACACAGTGCCATCAAGATTTGACCAGGCCTTCAGCTACGGCCGCCGAAACAGTGCCTGCCTGTCACGCTTCGGCCTTATAAGTCACGAAAGTACCAGTTGTCGGCGCAGGACCGGCTCTTTCTTGATCATCATTTCATGAAGCCAAACCATTAATGAATATATCTAGTTGCAATGGAATTTAATGGCGCGGAGAACCTAATATTCGTTCTGGATAGTCTCTAAAATTTAAAATTAACTGTTCCCTTCCTGTTTTTTTCCTCCTGACAGCACCTGCTTTATTGACTGGGAGCTGGGGGAGTTTTACTGGGTGCCTAAGGGGCCCTGGAAGAAAAAATGCTTCTAGGAGGAATGTTTCTCGCAGGGCACTCTACAGCGCTGAGGAAAACCTGGGAATTCATCGAATCCTGAATTTCTGTTTCGAGGGCATTTGCAAATGTAAATCTCGGGATCGTCTTAGAAATTGTCGAATGAAATAATGCCAAATTTTTCCAAATACTTTTTTCTCAATTTTTTATATTCTTAAAGCTGTCTCTAGTTTTTGCTTATCTGGCACTAAACAAGTATAGGTTCGATTCATGTTGGTTTAGTTGGTTTGTTGGGTTTTATGGCATATCAACCATTGTAGGTTATTTAACGCCAAATCCATTTTTATGTAAATAACCTGTTCTATTTAAAACAAATCAGTTTAGCACAAATATACAGTTTAATTGTCAAAAACATTTCTATTTCAAACTATTCAAGCAGTTATACGTAACAATTCAGTTAAGTGTAAATACAGTTTTAATGTCGGAAAACTGTTCTATTTCAAATAATTCAGTTAAGCATAAGCGTGCAGTTTAAATGTAAGTACGGTTTAATTGTCAAAAACATTTCTATTTCAAGCAATTCAGTTTAATCAAACAATTCAGTTTAGCATAAGTATGCTGTTAGATCTATTTAACCCATAGATAGGGCCCTATCAGGTGCTACCACTCTGTGGACCTGGGAGCAATGGCAATGAAGAGGTGCTCCGCATTCCCCAAAGCTGCACCACTGCTGGAACCTCCCCATCAGATTGTTTAGTGTCATATAACAGGACACTCGTTAGGGGGGAGTCTTACCCCTCTGCAGAGGTGCAGTCTGTGTATTCTACAGCTCCAGCCGACTGGGCAAAGTTCGATTCAGTTTCTTTATTTAATAGCATATCAACCGTCACGGATTATTTAATGCCTAAGCGATCCTTGTAAAAGAACAGCAGTGGGGAAATTTAACTTGCTAGAGAGATAACAGGGTTCATACCTTCCCCAAGTGTTTCAAAGTGAATGTTATAATGCGACTGGAGTTCAAACTCACGATGATGATTGAGTTTAGGACGTTAGCCATCACCCCACGGGGATTTCCTCACTAAACAGGCAATAACCAAAAGTCACATGGAGCAACGTCTGGACTATAGGGAGGAAGAGGAACTGTCTTGATGCTCATCTTGGTCAAATAGTCTGTGACAAGGATGGAGTTGTGGACTGGTGTATTGTCCTGCTGGAAATGCCACTGAGCCGATTTGAAGAGTGCTGGCCTCTTCTGACGGAATATCTTCCTGAACTCCCTTAAAACCTCAACATAGTAACCCTAACCCTAACCCTTTGGCCAATCAACTCTGGTGTATTGACTTCTTTACTCCTTCCACGCCTGTTATCATCCCTCACAGAGTACTTGCCTTCCTTGAATCTCTTATGCCACTCAAAAACTAATGCTCGATTCATGCAAGATGGTCGAAAAGCAGTCTGAGGTATTCCATGCGATTCTGTGGCATTTTTCTAAGTTTAAAACAGAATTTTATTGCATATAATTCTTCTAAAGTATCGTCACGTCCAGATTGCATTTTTGAAATTCACCAACTGTGACAATTAAGCTTTAGTAGGTTGCATTCCAATTGCTGCTGTAGCAGTTCATTTGAAGCTGAACCTGAAACCATAAAAATTGGTCAGTCATCTCATAAGATGTATAGCAATAATATAGTGAATTTTCAAGAGTCTACAACAATTTTAAATGCCTGTACAAAAAAGTCTGAAAACTTATTGAATTCACCACATAGTTTTATAAATTGCTATTTTCAGTAATTTTAGTGGACACATATAACAAATATTTTTCAAAATCTTAATTGTCACACCGACGACGGGGTGTAGAATAAGCCGATTGTATTCCCCTTCAGAGGGGTAAGACTCCCTAGAAAGGGGTGTTTTGAGTTTAACACTAAACTGCATCTAATGGGGAGGGTGAATTTCTGGAGATTTGGGGAGTGTTGAGTACCCTTTTATGGTCATCAATCCGGGTCAACGATTATCTGGAGTAATTGTACCAGTAAGAATCCCAACTAGGGCTCAAATAGATATGTTCAAAAAATATTTATATTTGATAGGACCGTGTGCAAAAATAGATCTGTTTAAAAATGCTTCGTATTCGATAAGAATATGTGTAAAAATAGGTCTGTTTAAAACATTTTTGTACAAAAAGCTTAACAGCAACTACACAAGAATGCTGCAAGCAATATTGAACAAGTCCAGGAGGTAGCACTCCATAAAGCAGCAGCTGTACGGCCATTTACCACCCATTATGAAAACTATCCAAGTTAGACGAACCAGATATGCAGGACACTGCTGGAGAAGTAGCGACGAACTCATAAGTGACATACTCCTGTGGGCCCCTTCACATGGACAGGCAAAGACAGGACGACCAATTAGAAGGTACATACAACAATTCTGTGCTGATACAGGATGTAGCCTTGGAAACCGACTGGACGCGATGGACTATAGAGAGGGGTGGTGGTAGAGGGTCAGGGAGATCCGTGCTGATAGTGCGACATGATGATGATGATGATGATGATGCAAAAATAAATTAATTTATAAATTATTCATATTCGATAGGACTGTGTGTAAAAAAAAAGATCTGTTAAAAAATCATCTGCATCCGGTAGGACCGTAAGCAAAAATTGATCAGTTTGAAAATTATTTGTATTCGATAGGAACGCGTGTAAATATAGATCAATTTAAAAATGATTCGTAATCGATTGGATCATAGATAGATCAATTTAGTTTGGTTTTGTTTGGTTTATGGCATATCAACCATTTTAGGTTATTCATTGCCAAATGAATTTTATACATATAAACAGTTCTATTTCAAACAGTACAGTTTAGCATAAGTACAGTTTCTGTTTACACTCATTGAAATGTAAAAACAGTTCTATTTCAAACAATTCAGTTTAACATAAGTACGCATATCAAGTGTCAAAAATAGTTCTTCGTAAGTTGGTTTATTTTTATGTCATATCAAACATTGCAAATGGTTCAATGACAAACCCTGTCGAGATTTATATATTAAATACACATGGTTTGTGATCATTTTCCTAATAACATTTTAAATAGACCTGAGCTCATTTTCCTTCACAGTTAAAAGATTTCAAGCCTTTCAATCCAGTACAAATCATTCTATTTGCCTTTCTTCATTTGTTTGCACGCAGTTAAATTATTACGAGAACTGCTATGTAACAGTAAGAATTTAACATCAGTCATTTGTTAGCACATATTTAAATAGATACGTATGATATATAAGAGATTAAGTTAAAAAAGTGATTGAGTTTATAAGTTTGTCCATCGTTAAGATGTTTCAAGTGTTTTAGTTATTGATTATTTCTTCAAGATTAAGGCTGCCTGTGTCGCTATCCATACTTTCTATACTATAGGTCCTTTGTAAGGGTTTTGTTGATCCCTGTTTGGTTCATTTAGGCGACTTTGTTCTTGAAGGCATCTGGAATGTACTTCCTGGTTTTTCCTTATTCACTTTAGTGTTCATCTGCATTTTCGCTGCTTGGCTAATGGGAGCTTGTGATTTTTGTTTACGATGTTCAGGTCTTATGGGGGACAATTTTTAAGTCTGTCTTTAATGCTTTTTGGTGGACAGATTGGTGACTTATGTAATGGCTGTTTTGTTGGAGATTTTGCAATTTTAGGAGTAGTTCGTGTTGGAGTGGTATATCCTAAATGTGTTTTTATAGGGACTACAACATTGGATCTCTCTCCATTCTCAACCGGTTGCTGAGCTGGTGCTGAGTAAAATTCGACCGTGTAGTTTTTTCAGGTGCTCTACAGGCTTCCCTGTGGTGTCCGTATTTTTGGCATTTGCGGCACCTCAGGGGAGTGGGACGTATTGCTCAACTCTCTTAAGACAATAGCCGATCTTCACCTCCTTGGGAGTACGTGGCTGATTAAATGTCAGGATGTAAGTGTTGGTCTGGATTCGTTCTTCGCCTTTTCTGATGGAGATTCTTTTTATATTTGTAACTCCCTGTTTTCCCAGGGCTGATGCTATCTCCTCATCTATAGCCAATGCCAACTCCCTACTTCTGATAACTCCCTTGGAGGTGTTGAGTTTCTCATGCTGGTAGGCTCTGCATTTCGTCGTATGAAAGGTTTTTATTTTTAATATGTTTTCTGCCTGCCTCCGGCTGTTCACCTTGACAAGCAAGTTGCCATTCCTCGTTTTCTTAACAGTTTTCGGACTAGCTCTTGTGGAGATTACTTTTTATATGGGGAAAGGCGAGAATTTGGCAAGGAAGACATCCTCCAAAGATTCAATAACAATGAATCTGGGTAAGTCTGCTGCCTCATTCTCCAAGTATGATTCTAAAAGGTTTCGTTTCGTTTTTTTTTATTTGAAGACGTCATATATATTGTATATTTTTCGCTGTGCCAGCGCTCCACCACTCATCACGGAGTCCAACTTGTGTTGGGAATGAACCAAGGGAGTTACTCATTCGCTTTGGTTGAGACAGTGATACGCGACCAGTATACTCGAGTTGAGGGTAGGTTTCCTAGCTGTTGCCAATTTCAGGTCCGCAGAACTGGTCAAATTCCTATTCTCTCAATGCAATTGACCCTCAGCTACCGTCTTCTAGCATCTAACATATACTATTTACCCAACTCCTCTGCTCGGGCAGGATATGACACAAGGTCAATTTTTAAGCGGAGTTTAACAGGTTTGAATTCAGAGTTTTCCTTCTCCTAGACTAGTTGCCTCACCAAGAACCTAGCCTGTCCTACTATTTACCCATAGCTGGAGGGAGAATAATTGGATTCTAGCATCTAACAGATAAGGGTTGGGAACTTGTTGCAAGTGCAGATTATTAAGTACGGTCCGGATAAAACATATAGGTCCTAGGTCTTGACATGACTAGCCTATTGATCGGATCGGGTCTATCCGACCGCCCGTCTGACCAAGTAGGAGCCAAAGTAGTGTATTATAAGACATTGACCACTCTGTCGCCGTATCAATGACTGCTCAACCACCAGGATCCAGTCCTAGCGTTTTACGAGTCGCCACCCATAGCCAACAGGTGGCCACATTGTGGGAGTCTTACCTCTCGGCAGAGGTGCAGTCGGCGTATTCTACAGCCCCAACCGACAGGGCGAAGGATCAATTTAAAAATTAATGGTATTCACTAGGACTGTGTGCAACAACACGAAAAATGTGAATATGGACATAGTTTGAAGGCAATTTCCAATATCAAGGTATGAAATAACCCCAGACGAGTTGACACCCAGTTAAAATCAATCAGTCAATCAATTAATCATTTACTATTTTCATTACAATTTACTAACTATATTGCTATTATACATAATGTACTAACTATACAATATAGTAACTATACTATTTGCTTTAAACATATTATTGTCCCTATCTTTGTCGTTATAAAAATAAATACAACTTATTTATGATGAAGTTGAATCAGACTAAATGATATTAGTTTTTTGCCATTTTAAAACGGCTCAGAAGATAAAAACGGCTCAGAAGATAAAAACGTTGATTAACAGCTTCTTGAGGGATTAAACAAAATAAAATAAACTCTGCATTGCAAAGGCAAAATAACTAAGAAAGTCCAATTAACAAAGACGAAAACATTGACAACTGGGTGAAAACGATGAGACCATTTATACATAAACAATTATAAAAACAATCTTCCCCCATAGATTGAATAAAGTGTTCGAAATTCCACTGATTACTGAAGAAGGCCAAAAGATATAATGGCCGAAATTTTATCAGTATAACAACCAGCATAAGGAAAATTATCTGAATGATTTCCCCTAAAGAGAAATACCAAAGAAACATAAGCTATTTTTATTCCAGCCTTTTAAACAAGTCTTATTGAGAGCTGGAAAAATTTCAGTTTGCGTTGGTGTGAACTCTTACTCCGAAGGATTTAAGATTAATGGCTACTTAAAATTGGACTGATTTTTCAAGAGTCTGACAAGGATGGCTTTAACATTAAATAACCCATGAAGGTTGATATGCTATTAAACAAAGAAACCAAACCTGGAATGAATATAAAGACTTAGAAATACGATTAAACCAACAGTTCGAAAAAGGACCAGTTCCTGGTGGCAAGTTCTTTATTTGGCTTACTACCTGTTGTAATACGTCCTGAGGAGAAGGTAACGGCTATAAATTTAAGTCCTCATCAAAGAAATTTACGTGGAGGGTGTCCTCGTGGTGTAATGGTTAAAGCGATGGCCTGCAAGCGTAAGCGTGTTCGTGCTATTACGTTCACTTTCGGGCAAATAATCTTGGGAAAGGTATGAACCCCCTTATCCTCCCAGCTATGAGTTAAATAGTACCACTACTGTTCTTCTTGGAGGGTAGCTTTGGCATTAAATAACCTACAAAGGTTGATATGGCATTAAAAGAAATCAAACCAAACCACACCAAAGAAATTTAAACAAATACTAACTATACACTTGCTTATTACACTCTCTACCCTAATTTATTTTTCAATGGATGTGCTTCTTATTGACAGACGATAATTCTAAACTTGGACAATCATTTTTGAAAGCTTCTGAAGGTGTTAATGAAAAAGAGAGACGTTTGGCTCTGATGCTGTCTGAAAGTGTGTGTGTGTGTGTGTCCGTGTCCTCGTGACGTAATGGCTAACTTGCTGGACTGCGATATCATAGTAAGCGAGTTCGAATTCCAGTCGGGCATGGTGTTCACTTTCGGACTGATACCCTTGGAAAAGGTATGAACCCTCTTATAATTCTAACTATGGGTTAAATAGTGTTATATAATAGCCGAGGGATTTCGGTTCATGCCTTTGAGTCTAGTTAGGCTGAGAACCTTTCGGCTCAGCACATGGGTTAGTTAGGTGCAACATTGAGGCAGGTGTTAACGCGGGCGCGCACGGGCGGATGGAGGTGTCAATCAGATGTCACAATAGTCCGAGACAAAACGGGTGACGGAGTGCGAGTGACGTCACGCACCGGAAGCGTGCAGAGTTTTGTGGAGATTTGAACAAAGTTAAAAAGTTGAGATTAGACACTGGACGAAGACGGTCGACTTTTGGAGCTCGCAGGCGCGAGGCGAACTTGCACCCTATGAGGGCCGCTCGAGATGGGGGCCAAATGAATAAGACATCATCGAAGATTGTGTCTCTCCTCCTTACGTCGAAACCTTTAACTCAAAGTTAATAAAAAGGTTTCGTACCTGAACAAGAAGTCGTTACGTGTTTTCGAATTTCGAGATTCCTATGTTCTATCGTTATGAACATTATATGTCCATTTCGCACATAGCGTTAATTGTGAATATGGTACAATAGTACCACAACTGTTCTTTTACAAGAATGGTCTTGGAACTAAATAACCCACGAAGGTTGATATGCCATTTACTAAAAAAATCGAAACTAAATGAAAGTAGCGTGGCCCAAGTCAGTTTTGTGTGCAGATTGACGTATTAGACGGAAGTAGTTATTTTCATTTGTAAATGAATAGTTCCCCAATTCACCATGAAAATTGTGCAGAAATGAACAATGGGATTCCGAGCATCAATTCCAGATATTTGTTGATGAAATTTAACGGAAGTATTGTCGGAAGACGACACAAAGACTTCTAGGGTAGAATCTAAAGACAGCTTTCTTTACCATCTGTGAAGCATCTCAACATTATGGCTGTAAGTTGTCATTTGATTAAAATAACCTACACGGCAGATATATAGCACCCAAAACATTATCTTTTCTCCGCATTCATTACAATTTACTGGTAACTCTATTTTCAAATAACTACTCAATCACCAGACAGTGATGATGATTGTGAATGTATTTACCCAACCCCTTCGCCACTATCAGGATGTGAGAAAAAAACTCACTTTTTTAAAACAGAGAACACACGGCTTGAATTCAGTGTTTTTCTTTCTCTTAGATTGGTTGCCGTACCAAAGTTAAAGAATCTAGTTTACCCTACTGGAGGTAGAATATTTGGATTCATACCTTTCCCAACTATGATATGAAATACAAGCAACCTCATCCACTTCCTACGATGATAAAGATTATATAGCCGCATTAAACTTGGTAAATTATATTATGCAAATTGCTCTAATTTCAGAATAATAAAAATTTTTTTTCGGTAACACAAGGCGTTAATCGAACCTGATATGTAGAAATTAACATAGATTCTTTTCTTAAAAAAAATCAAATATATCCATGAATTTTCACATGTAATAACTATGTAGACCACATTACTGCTTGGGAACACCAGGTACTGTAAAAAGGGAGGTGCCCGTGGTGTAATGGTTATCGTCGTAGGAAATGGACACGATGACACGAGTTCAAATCCTGGACGAGACTGATTGCATTTCACACAGTACTAATACCCTTGGGAAAGGTATGAGTCCAATTATTCTCCCTCCAGCTATGGATAAATAGTAGGACAGACTGATTTCTTCATTCTTGATGAGGCAACTATTCTAGGAGAAGGAAAACTCTGAATTCAAACCTGTTAAACTCCGCTTAAAAATTGACCTTGTGTCATATCCTGCCCGAGCGGAGGGGTTGGGTAAATATGTATGTAGACTACATTACTTAATCTCTTCGTTCTCTTTTTTGCTAAGGGAAATCCCTGTGGGTAGTGATTAATGACAGTGACGTCATAGCGAGCAAGTTTAAACACCAGTTGCACTTTTACGTTTATTTTCGGACTAATAGGCTTAGGGAAGACATTTACCCCTTTAATACACCTGCTATGGTTTAAATTGTACCACTATTGTTCAAAAAGGGTGGTTTTAGCATTAAATAATCCCCAAAAGTTGATATGGCATTAAATAAAGAAAGCAAATCATCTTTCTAGCCATTTCATTTTCTTCTTTTCGCGCTCTCATTTTAACTGCCTGTATTTCAGTTTTTTTCTCTTCTGTTTCTTCCATCGTTTTCTCTTTTTCATTTTCTTTCTTTCTTTCTTGTATTTACTTGATATTTGAATGAAATTTCAATCGACCTATTCTATCGTGTTCTTTATTCACCAAAAGGGCTTATGTAACTCCCTCGAACACCAAGACAAACCGAAATGCTGGTCTATACATAAATAATTTTATTAACTTAGAAGTGACTTTCTCCATCATTAAGTATGCTTTTAAATTTATAAACATTCTGATCCCATAATATAAACAACAGGGCGGTTCGTTTAAGATGAGGAACAAGGAAGGTTCGCTAGTAAATACTATAACTATCAGTTCGAATTATATGCTGTTCCATCCAAAAGTACATATACACGGAGTCGTAGTAGCTAAAATGCTGGCCTGCGATAACGATGTAAACGAGTTCGAATTCTAGCCGGACTATTACGTTCACTTTTGGACTAATGACCATTGGAAAGGTATAAACCTTTCTTATCCCCTTAGTCAGCTATGGGTTAAATAGTACCACTACTGTTCTTCAGTAAGGGTGTCTTTGGCATTAAATAACCCATGAAGGTTGATTTGCTCTGTCGACTGGTGGTGTAGAATAGACCGTATATAAGACCCCCCCATGAGTGTCCTGGATATAACACTAAACAATCTGATGTTGAGGCTTCAACAATACTGGAGATTTGGGGGATGCGGAGCACCCCTTTATTGCAATCACTCCCAGGTTCGCTCTGGCCTGGAGTGGTAGCACCTGATAGGGTCCTATCTATGGGTCAAATAGAACTAAAATGTATACTTATGCTAAAGTGAATTGTTTGAAATAGAACTGTTTTGACATCAAAACTGCGTACTTATGCTAGGCTTAACTGTTTGAAATAGAACTGTTTTTAAATAGAACTAAACTGTGTATTTGTGCTAACCTGAATTGTATGAAACAGAACTCTTTAAATAGAACTAAACTG
>OY757918.1:103537827-103692827 GCA_963585895.1 Sepioteuthis lessoniana
GAAAGGTATGAACCCCCTTATCCTCCCAGCTATGGGTTAAATAGTACAACTACTGTCCTTCTAAAAGGATGAATTTGGCATTAAATAACCCAAGAAGATTGATATGCCATTAATACAAAACAAACATCAATAATTGGGGGAATTTTTTCAAAAAAGCAAAATAATCTTTTGTAAATTCGGCATTGTTAGGAATTGGTTTATAACAAAACTTATTTTAATCTCGCAAGAATATTTGTTTTGAGGCTATTTAAAATGGCAGGAAATCAAACTGAGAGCTTCAGGCTTGAACAGAAATCTGTTATCAAATTTTTGGTGATTGAGAAGTACGAATTATGGAAAAATCTATTGAAGAATGCGTGATGTGTTAAGAGAAGTATATTTTAATTAAAAAAATAATGTTTACAAACGGCTTTGCTACTGGGTGACTGAGTTGAAAAGATTGTCTCTGGAGTGAAACCACACTGATTGTCCGGTAAATAAAAACTTCCAGGCGCAGTAGTCAGTAAAAAAGGTCATGCTGATAGTTTTCTGCGACATAAAATGGCCCATCAATTGTGATTTTCTTGAAAAATTTACAATTATAATGAGTGCTTCCTATTGTCAAATCTTTAAGCAAAAATTCACCTTATGACCCTCGTATTTTATATTTATGAAAATAGAGTACTGTCATAAATTTGAATGTACACCTCTGTATTGACTGTTGATATAATGATTGTATCTTTCCAGGACCTTTACTTAACATACAACCCCATATCATAACTGACTGGATAATTTTTACTTTGTTTTTACCAAGGAGTCAAAGTTACATATTTCTATGTCACGACCCCAGTCAATAGTTTTGGCATGATCACATTGGCCAACGTAGATTCGTGATTTATTACGACATACTACTTTCATCCAGCAGAAATGTTTATGAAGTTAGAGTGTAGTATCTGTAAACAAAGAAATATGATTGCTTTAAGGGCTAAGGGAGTCCCCTGGTATGGTGGCGAACGTACTGAACTGCTGCATCGTAGTAAGCGAGTTCGAACCCCTGTAGCACTATTACGTTCAGATTCTCTTATTAAAGTGCTTAAACTAAAATGGCTTTTCTTACGGGGTTTCAATACCATCGATCAAAAAAACGAACCATGAATAACATCACAGTGTACTCCCTCATAAATATGTGATCATTTTAAGTTTCTATATTTACTTTTGCAATATGTTTAATTAGATTTCTATGAATATACGTGGTGTCTTCAATAAGTTTCCACACTTTTTTTGTACAGGCAATTAAAATTGTTGTAGACTCTTAAAAATTCAGTATCTTATTGCTATACATCTTATAAGATTACTGACCAATCTTTATGATTTCAGGTTCAAATGAACAGCTCCAGCAGTAATTGGAATACACCCTACTAAAGCCTGATTGTCACAACTGGTGAATTTCAAAAATGCAATCTTGACGTGAGGACACTTTAGAAGAACGATATGCAATAAAATTCTGTTTTAAACTTGGAAAAAATGATGCCACAGAAACTTATAGAATGCTTCAGACTGCTTTTCGACCATCTTGCATGAATCAAGCATCAGTTTTTGAGTGGTATAAGAGATTCAAGGAAGACAGGGAGTCTGTGAGGGATGAGGAGAGGTGTGGGAGGAGTAAGGAAGTCAATACACCAGAGTTGATTGGCCAAAGGGTTAGGGTTAGGGTTATGAGACAACTGAGGAGATGAAAGAGGCTGTGACGAAGGTCATTAACACGCTCACACAAGAGCACTTCCATGGGGCCTTCCAGAAGTTGTTGGAACGGTAGAACAAGTGCATTGCATCCGGAGGAGATTACTTCGAAGGGGTCTAGAGTTTCATGTGTGTATTATCAATAAAAGTGTCCATACGAAAAACGCCTGGAAACTTATTTAATGATCCTCGTAGATACTGTTCTAATTCTTAGATGTGATGTCCCCCGTGGCGCACTGGCTTCGGTGCTGGACTGAGACAAGGTAGTAAGCGTGTTCGAACTCTAGTCGCGTTTTAACACTCTTTTTTGGACTAATACCATATACAAGGGGATAAGGCATCAACCACCTTATCCCCACCCTTGATGTGGGTTAAATAGTACCAGTATTGTTCTATAAGCATGGCTTTAAAATTACCCACGAAGGTTGATATGCTATAAAACAAAGAAACCAAATGAATATTTTAAGTGTTATACAACATAAATAATTCTGATGAAAATGTAATTTCAAAAAATATAAAATATAATATTTCTTCAAAAATAAATATGAAATAAGAAAAACCAGATGAACAAATATTCTGAAGTGCTTAAAAATTAGACATTTACCTTATAATGTGTAGTTCCTTCCTTCACCTAAATATTAGTGGCTATATAATCAGTTACGGAGTTGATGTGTGGGTGATATCAATGTAGGCGTATTGCAGGCCAGACCATGAATAAGTTATGTTAGCTGGGTGTGGCTGCAAGCAGTTTAATGAGGTCTAGAACATGTGCCATACATTGTCAATGGTGGATAAATCTGGTGAGTGTGGTGGCAGGTAGGGTACTTGGAAGTCAGCAGAGAATTCCTGGAGCTGATTTCATATTTCCCATTTGGAAGATTTGCTGGAAACAAACTATCACTGCTGAGAAACAGGGCAAACATAAAGAAGAGCTAATAGTCTACAACAAAATATCCATGTTCGCCATACCTGTCAAAACAGATTCCAGTTTTATTAGTTGTCCTTCCAAACAACAGAACACATTCCACACCATCAGCTTGCACAACACCCTACTGACAGGCTGAACCCACTGCTATATGAAATCTCCATACATAAACTTGACAATGTATCATAGTGCCAGTATTAAACAGTATAATGGTGATTGATTTTCTCTGTCCCACGTGTGGTAAAATAATTGATCCTATGATGTGTCAATAATGGTACCTTTGTTGATCGATATCAATGGAACCCCATGGAAAACAGTGTATTCTATTTAGTGTATTGACTGATGGGCTAAGCAGCACCAACGTTGAATTTAGGTTAGTCAGTGGTGGTACCATTTTTGCATCAGCTCTAAGCAATCACAGTGCTGCTGCTATATGTCTGGAACTGCTTGGAGTTCCTTAATTGTTCTTGTCTGAGCTATCATTTCATTGTTAAATGGTGTTAAATCCAGTCCAAATTCCATGTCAACCTATCCCAGTTGGCTGGGGCTGCAGAATACACCGATTATATCTCTGCAGAGGGATAATACTATCCCAACGAGTGTCATGGATATGAGCTTTGGGGAATGTGGAGTACTCCTTTATTGCCATCACTCCCAGGTCCACTCTAGCCCAGAGTGGTAGCACCTGATAGGGTCTTATCTATGGGTTAAATAGAACTAAACAGTGTACTTATGCTAAACTGAATTGTTTAAAATAGAACTGTTTTTACATTTAACTATGCGTAAATAAAAACTGTACTTAAGCTAAACTGAATTGGAATTGTTTTGACATTTAAACTAATCCTAAGCAGAGGTGCCGAGGAGCAACGCTTTCATCCTTGTCAGAACCTACAGTGATGACACCGTTAGCACAGATTACAAAGTAGATCAACAAAGAGACCAACTACTGAAAACGTTTAACTATTCACAAAAAATAAATATATACGAAACGTGATCAAAGAATTGTGATGGAAGTTTTAAAATTTCAGATCTAAATTAAGTGAAGATGTCTTGACTTCTAGATTAATGTCTAGACTAGTTTTGGGCAATTTGAAAATCTCTTCGAATAAATTGTATAGCTAAAACATAGAATCGTGGAAGTACAATACTCTACAAGCTCACCAGTACAATTTGTTCTTGAAAATTTATGTCAAGGTTTTAAGACGTAGAGAATATTTAAAGAAAAACGGCGATACAGTTTCACAACATACAAAAAGAAGAGCTTTGACTTCTGCAAAAATTACTGGAATGAGTAATGAAGGACAAAAGAAGTTTTCTAAGAAAATGAAAGTTGTATTGATTTTGTATTGGTAAATACAGTTCCAATCTCGATATTTTTAGAAAACACATCGTACATATTGAAACCACCACGTAAATTACACACATACACACCTATCTATGTATTAATGATATAGTTAGGTATATTTGTAAATAAAGAGTGCTCAATATATATATATATATATATATATATATATAATTTTCATAACTGCCTGATGATTGTTGTTTTTCAAAAAATTCCATGAAACCCAGGGTCGCAGTCTAGATTCTATGAATTAAATATATATATCTACTATATACTTATTTATTATTGTTATATAATAGCTCTATCCTAGATATTGAGCACTCTCCATATTATATTGCACTTGGTTTGACACATACCCACAAAGTCATTTAGTGACAACCCACACTGTTATAAAATAATATATATATATATATATATATATATATACATATATGTGTGTGTGTGTGTGTGTGTGTGTGTGTGTGTGTGTGAGTGTGTGTTAGGATTGTGTATACAGAGTTAACGGCGTTTGGTATACTGTTAGAATATATATATAAATATATATGTGTGTGTGTGTACGGAAGGATAGAATAAACATCCTGCATCGTGTTCCTAAAGGTAAGAAACTGATAGATATGCGTTTCGTTCAAAAAGTTTTTATCCTCACCCTGAAAGTGGAGCATAGCTGATCATTTTTATTGTATCAACAGACTATCACCACTTCTTATAAAACTAGAAAAACTGAATTAATTGTTCTAGTTTTATAAGTGGTAGTGTGTTGCCGCAACAAAAATGTTCAGCTGTCGTCTTCTTCCTGTGTGAGGCTTAGAATTTTTTGAACGACCTCACACACAGAAACACACACACACACACACAGAAACACACACACACACACACACACACACACACACACATTTATATATATATATATATATATATACATATATATATAATGCGAATGTATGTAGCTACCTCATTTTAATTACTGTGTCGTTTCAAAAAGGGTTCTTCCCACTTTCGGAATTTTTATTGTCCTTTCGTAGACAAATGCATAGATCAACTTGAAAGCACATAACAAAGAAAACTAATCAATGCTGTATTGTTCCACATTTGGCATATCTGGTAGGAACAGTAATGCCGACTGAATTGTTCGGCTTTTCCAGGTGTGTTTACTTGCAGTGAGCGCGCGAACGAGAACGAGGAGGAAGAGGAGAAGGAAGAGGTTGATGTTAGTAGCACAGGATCCATGTAGGTGTTCCCATCTCCTTCACATAACTTCTAGTCTTTTCCATTTTCCATACAGCTCCACCACGGCCTCCTCCGTTGCTCTGAAGAGAAAAACACACCAACATCTGTTATTACTGCAGTCATCGATGCCCACGTACCCGGTATGTACTTGTTCATAGCAAAGAAATAATGGCACGTGACTACAGCACTGTTGTTAGTCTGACGAACAGCAGTTGTTATATGTTCGTCTTACGAAGTTAATCATTTTTAAATCAGAGCCTTGGGGAAAGCAACAAGGTGCTCCGAAAGTAATGTCTCTAATTTATTTCCACAGAAATTACGACAGATATCTCAATCTCTCTGCACACTTTTGAATTCTGGACCCTAACTGCTGACCTCCAGTGAGCCCCTTGAGTTGAGATGCAACCGCAAGATCTTGAATATCTCTTACAAATAAGCCATTTCTCAAATGAGGAGGTCAGAAAAGAATATTTGTAGCTTTTGAGTCACGTGACAGCTTGTTTAACATTGTGAAGAAAAGAAAAATGATTGGCTATAGACATGTGATGAGATCATCAGGCCTGGCAAAAACCATCCTACAAGGCACTGTGTTGGGAGGAAGATGAAAAGGTGGACAGAAGAGGTGGGAAGATAACATTTCAAAGAATGGACAGGCGTAGTCGTAGGGTATAGCTCAAGACCGAGATAAATGGCGGATGATTGTCAGAGTCGTCCGTGATTTCTCAACAATCACTCCCCCACTTTAGGTCACGAGACTGAAGATGATGACAACGGATAACACAGAAACACTGTTAAGTAGAGCAAGTTTTCCGCTAAAAGCACAATTCTTCCATAGTCACAATTATCACTTTTCTCTTAGTCTTGCGCTCGTAAAAATATGCACCAGCGGAAGCGACCACTTATTAAAAACTGTAATGGAAGAATTGTTGTTAAGAAAATTTTGTCGGCGTTGGGAATTTCATCGAGTCGATTCTCTGTGATAGGCTCATCGAAGAGTTCTTTATTTTTTAGATTGATAGTCTTGGCTTTTAGATTGTTTTCTTTGTATAAAGTGTCCTTTGTATACCGTCGGAAATATCTAGCAATTTGACGTTACAATCTGGGAAAAATAAATCTTCCAATTACAATACAATTAGAAATCAGTGGCAGCCATTTTAGATTTGAAGAAGCATCCATCTTGTGAATGTCAGTAATTACTAAAAAATGGATATTGACTCAGGACATTGACTAACCGTTTGTGAGTTCTCAGTACTAACGTTTACATTGTCAGAGCTACTATCAGGTCATGAGCCCAAGACATGCTTTTTTAATGGTGATTCTTTTGAAAGCAGTCTGGGTTATTTTGCCTTGGTTATGATGCCAGTCTAGGAAAAAGAAAACTCTGAATTCAGACCATCTGTACTCAGCTTAAAATTGACCTTGTGTTACATTCTATTCATGGTGAGGGGTTGGGCAAATACTTATTTATTTTATTTAGTAAATTAACCATACAACCGTAACTGTCAAGTACTCTATCAGCTTCATTTTTATTGAAAAATTGACCATGATTATTATTTTTCAGTAACCCTGTTAAAACAAAAAGACCCAAAGAAACGGTTATTGACTCGGAGTATTAACACTGCAAGACGAATTGAAATTCCGATTGATGCTATTTGAATTTAAACTGAGCTAATCCGCTCTAGAAAATCAGGAATTAAATCTTCTACTCCTAGGTAGACGTAAAATAATAGGGTAGACTAAACTCTCTGTATTTAATAAGACAACCAGCCGAGGAGAATGAAAACTAAGAATCTGTTCCCCCTACCGACATACCATGAGCCAGCGTATCAGGTTGAATAGATATGAATCTTGCAGGGGACTGAGCGAAAGGTTGCAAGCTTATGATCCTATTTACCAACCCCTCCGCTCGGGCAGGATATGACACAAGGTCAAATTTCAAGCGGAGTTTGACAGGTTTGAATTCAGAGTTTTCCTTCTCCTAGACTAGTTGCCTCACCAAGGCTGAAGAACCTAGTCTGTCCTACTATTTCCCCATAGCTGGAGGGAGAATAATTGGGTTCATACCTTTCCCAAGGGTATTAGTGCTATGTGAAGTGCAATCAGTCTCGTCCAGGATTTGAACTCGAGTCGCCGTGTCCAATTCCTGCGACGATAACAATTACACCACGGGCACCTTCTTGCAAGCTTATGATGGTATGTGATTATATATTCAAGCATAATTTGCATCACTGTTTATTTTTCGCTTCTGCGAATTTAGAGCGATTAATTGAAAATTGTTATAAACAAAACAAGAAGAAAAGCCATTATTCAACGTCGCCATTTCTGTCTTTTAACACTTAACACAGCAAAGTACGTTCCATTAAATTTCCACATCTATTCTGTGTACATATTGCTCTAATTGTTTGAATAGAAAATAACGAGCATTAAAATCCAATCATTCTTTTTTTTGAATCTGCAGATTTTTTTCTTTTTTATTACTATTTTTCTTAATAGAAGAAGGTTTATTTTTTCCAACCGGAACAATTTTTATTGCAATAATATCAGCCTATATATATTCTCTAGCAATCAACTGCAATTGCAGGCATTCAGAAATTAAAAAAAAAAAACGAAACAAAATAAAAAAACAACGTTGATAATGACGTGATAACTTGAAGGCTGAAGAATATGTCAACCAAAAGTGTTGTAAGCAAATGACTCTGAGGTGCAAATAGGTAAGTTATAAAAAAAAGTCAGCATCCGAAAGAAAGATGAGTAGACAAAGTTCAACATCTCTTCCAATGGGCTTGGTGTTACGAGATATGCTTAATCTAGCTCTCCCGACCGTTCTTGTCGAGGTCACCATCAGTCACTCGAGCCACCGGGTGTGAAGGTGAGGGTGTTCTTTAAACCTGAGTATATATATAATCATGGATTTCGTGATTCGGTCTCTTTTTTTTCTTTCGGTGTTTGGAATGTGAAGAGATAAATGATCGCTGTAAATGAAGAACGAGGAATGAATCAAAGATCTGAGAAGAGTCCTGTTCCCAGAAAAATGAAAAGCTAACCTCGCGGTGCTCGTTGTTCATTTCTTCCCGTTTCCACGGCCTCTGAGAATGGACCGAAAGAATAAAACCATGAAAAATTCTAACGCTAAAATGATTTGTGTCTTAGTGCTTTTCTCTCCACAGTCGACTATGAAGCCTCACCGACATAGCAGTCAATGATGGCTACACTATAGTTGTCTGAAAAACAGTGAATTAGAAAAAATAAACAAAAATGTCGTAGAATCCCTAAACTGAGATATCTTTAATTTTGGGATACTTTTCGTTGGGTTTCTTTGCTTAATGGCATATCAAACCCAGTGGGTTATTTAATGCCATATATCTCCATGTAGAAAGACAGTAGTGGTGCTATTGAACCCTAAACTCAGGGATAATAGAGTTCATACATTTCCCAAGGGTATTAGTCCGAAAGTGAAAGAAATGGGCACGATTGGGGTTCGAACCCGCTCACAACAATGTTGCAGTCTAGCTCGTCAGCCTCTACATTTTATCGCAGGATAAAAATAATTAAATATCTTTTTGAAAACACAGTAAATAATAATAAATTAATTTTGAAAGTATCAAATTTTATCATCCGAAATAATTTAACATTTAATGTGGCAGCCCCTTTTAAGTGGGAAAATATTTATCCAACTTCTCACCAGGCCGGATTTTACACGAGATCATTTTTCTTAGGAGCCACGCACGATTCGTGACTCATATACGGCTGTCATAAAAAACGCTTGATCCCGTCGGCATTACCCATTTTTCGGGCGCCTCAGGCGCAAACCGATGAACTGAGCGCTGCTAAGAAGGTATTGTCTGAATCGAAGGCGCCCAGTTAGGTAGAAAAATATCTAATTTCATTTAGTCTTCTTTATTGATACAATCATATTCGATTCTACATCATTAACTGGCTCTAAAGGCATGACGTAAACCGGATGTAATGGCTTAGAATGAAAATGAACGCTGTAAAACTAGCGTGAATAACTCGTAAAGTAATATAACTATCGCTAAACTTTAAAGAACACTTAAAACATATTATTAAAGAATAAAAAAATAATTAATAGAATTATATTTACCTTGTAATGGAGTACATTTGTTTACAATTTTTCAATGTAAAAATATCATTACACAGTATATATACATATATATACACTACCTAAAAAAGCTCAAGACCAAAACTATATACACACACAGAGGAACAATCAAGTCCAAACTACACACACACACACACTAGAAAAAAAGTAACTATTAGTAGAATTCGAAATCACTTTAACACACACACGTACACACATACACACACATACACACGCACAACTACCTAGAGTAAAACAACGAAACCTTTATATCATATCAGATATTAATGATCAATTGGAGGTTAAAAAAAAAGACAAAATTGACACACTCTGATAATGGGCAAGGGAGGAGTGACCTCTATAAAAACACATTCAAAACCTGAAAAACATTCTACTATCAAACACGAGTGAGTTCGAGTCTCATTGAGTTCCCCATTCACATGGTCTCGAGCCACATATTTTCTCTGAGGAAAGCATCAACTTGGAAATATGTACGTATGTAAGAACGAAATAAGTAAATAATTCTTAAAAAATTCAAATCTCTTCGTGGACCTATTCATTTTTAAATATGTTTTTCTCTCTTTGGACTTACAACGAAAATTTTTTTACATACACACACATACACACACACACACACACACACACATATATATATATAAACCTCTTTTAATGTATCTCTATTGTATCTTAAATTCTTTTCGGCTTCTTTTATCTTTTAGTGTTAATTTCTTATGTATTTCAAATATTTCTCGAAAGAAAAAACGTATTTATTTCATGTTCTTTTACTATGACGCAAGTTGCGTTGCTGAGTGATGTAACGTCGGATATAATATGGTTTCATGGAACTGAAATTTAGTCGAGAAAAGTGGCGTAAATGGCGAATTTGACGTAAACCGAAATTATGTAAAGCGATGTATTACTATACACAGAATTTCGGTTAAATAAACTATTAGTTACAAGGAATAACTGTTCAATAGGGCCCATTCAGTTTGGTTGTATTTTATTGCATATCAAATTTGTGGGTCAATCAAAATGCAAAATCCTGTTATATATATATATATATATATATATATATATATATATAATTTGAAGGTTGATTGGTTGTTTTTTATGGCATTGGTTACTTAATGGCAAATCCTATTAATAAATATGCATGTTATACATGAACGTTTTTCTCCTGTTATTTCATCAAACATCCATCTCTATTTTAACAACATTTTTCATGAATTTAAAGTCCATAAGAAGGTTATTATAACCGAAACGTTCAATATCTACTTCCTAAATAAATTCTTCAAATTTGGATAATTTTGTTTTTTTTTTCTACTTTTCTTCATATATGATTTATAAACGAATAGTGTAACGGTTATAAGCATTGGTTCCCTAAGGAGACAATCATCTGGAGGTTGCAGGTTCAATCTTCATTACAGGCGAGTAACAATACAGAAATACTTAACTCTTGTACCCGGTTATGGCTAACGGAATCAGAACAGACGACCCCCGTGGATTCAATAAAGGGCGTAGTTCGAAGTTCCGTGAAGGTTCCCGAGTTCGACAAACACCTGAAGAAGGCCAGAGGACATCTCGGCCGAAACGTTGTGGAAATAACACTAAAGATGAAGACAATAGTCTGAAAACCCCTAATGATAAAAATCAACAAGCTTCATCTCAGAAATTTAGACAACAAACACCTGAAGAAGGCTGGAGGAAATATCGACCGAAACGTTGTGGAAATAATAAAGATGAAGACAATAGTCCGAAAACCCTTAATGATAAAAATCTACAAGCTTCGTCTGAGAAATTTAGACAACTAGTTTTAGTTTATCGGTTACATTATTTTTTAACAAATTAGAGCTCATTTGTTTGCACAGTTAACTGGCTTCAAATATTGGTACCTAACATTCATAATTCCATCAAACATTAACCATTGCCAGCACACACTTAAATAGTTTCAATTATTGCTTTTTATTAACTGCGCACAGTTAAATGGTTTCAAGTATTGCTATTCAATACTAATAAATCTATTTGATATTAATCCTTTGTTTTCACATAGTTAAAAGGTTAATCTGAGAATTAATTTTCTTATTTATTGCGGACTTTTTGTCCTCATATTGGTATTTTTTTTTTTTTTGTGTTGTTTCTTCTTCACTACGTTTCGGCCAAATTTCACCTCTGGCATTCTTCAGGTGATTAACCGCGACCTCGGATAGGAATGCTGAGTCTTGTAACCGTATCGCCCAATAATTACTGCCTTCCATAGTTGTAGTCTATCGCACCACTGGGGATACGGTTACAATACTCAGCATTCCTATCCGAGGTTGCGGTTAATCAATATATCCTGGAGCAGGTAGCAAGAGGCACTGGTCTCGATATGAACTCAGATAAAACAGAGTTCATACCTTTTAATTAAGATGGTACCATTTAATGTCAAGCCTCTGAAATTAGTATACCATTTCATATGTCTCGGTAGCAATATCTTATCAACTGAAATCGATAGGAAAAGCTTGATCTGATATTGATTGGTTAACGACCATATAAAAATCTGATCTGTCTGAAAAAATGAAAGGGGAAATCTTCCAAGCAGTAGCCGTACAAGTACTACTACGAAACGCCTACAGAAAAATCTAGAAAGAGACTATATAAGAATGCTACCAGAAGTTTTTGAAAAAATCTTGGAAGCAGCACCCGACAAAACAGCATTTGTACAGCTATTTAACTCTCATGTAGAAAACCATTCAGGAAAGACGAGCAAGACATGTTGGACAGGCGAAGTATGGATGAACGCTAATCGACCAGCAAAAGCTTATGTTCATCATGAGTGCTATCTAGAGGACTTATTAAGAGAAGTGCGTATATATAAATCTTTTGGTACGTGCAGAATTTAAACAGTGCTTTTAAAGGTGTATGCATATTAAGATTAATAAAATATTTTTAAATCAATTGAAATATTATATATATATATATATATAGATAGATAGATAGAGAGAGAGAGAGAGATGTTGTCGGTATAACTTGATAATGTTATCTTAGAATGAAATATGACCAAATGAAGAGAAGTCAGATGCAGTATTGGAACGAGGGGTCTGTCTGCCTTGAAAATTAATATTGAAAGTTCTGCTTTGGTTCTTTTAGCAACCTCTGGATGCGGCATTATACATATATATATATATATATATATATACATTTTTAGCCATAGACCAAAACTTAAGAATACTAATCTCTCTCACATAAGGTGATAATACTTGGGTAACTCAAAAGAATTGAACCTCTTTGCATTGAACTGAATCAGAGACACCACAGCAAGAATCCACTAAACTTACATTAGTTAAGCCTGTCTTTTAACCAAAAAAAATCAGCATTTTTTTTTACCGAGTATTGAACATTGCTGACTATTAGCGCTAGTAATTAAATACTTGCATAAGTCGAAAATTTTACAATACGTGAGGCACAGTTCGACAGCTAAAGATGCTTTTACCGAGGTCGTGAAGGGAACGAACAACACTGGACTGTGAGATGCCCAGCTCGCCTGATACTCTCCGAATGCAACACATAGGATTTGCCTCTATGGCTTGGAGCACGGCTTTCAAATCATACACAGACTTAAGCAAGGCACAACGTGCCAGCGCACCAACTATAACAACACTACCGACTACTGTGGATATCTGCCACAACTTAAACTGCTTCGGTCACGTGATATACACGCTGCAAATTATCCTGTACAAAAATATTGCAAAATCTTTGACTCACCTTAGTACATGATTCTTTTTCAAATTACTTGGCAAACCATTCCCACGACTGACTCTAATGATAATCTTTACGAGACGAGTAACATCAAACATAACCTCCTGCCTGTGAAGTCATCTTGATTTTCGTTTGAACAAAGCCATTAATTTAGTCGTTTTTCTTCTCTAATATAAAACCATGAACGGATTATGTATTTCAATTGAACACATTATGTCCGGTGTTTTTTTAAAATCTTCTGTGATATTTTCTTCGTGCAACATCTTCCGAATGTGTACAGACGTCAATTATTTAACAGAACAATTTTTCTCTTTAAAAACAAGAAGCTTTGACAGGAACGCCAGCTTAAATTAATTAAAAAATAACTGGTCAATTTGCTGATAGCATTGATCTGGACTTTGTGGACAGAAAAAAGACACAATGAACAGACAAACAAACAATAAACATATTTTCTTAATATGTTTACTAAACTTGTTCATAATTTATTATTCCTCGCTAAAGCTTTGTATTAAGAATGAACTCGTGGTGTAATGGTTAAAGCGATGGACTGTGGAATCGTAGTAAGCGAGTTTGAACTCCAGTCGCGCTATTGCGTCCACTTTCGGACAAATACCCATGGGAAAGGTATGAACCCCCTTATCCTCCCAGCTATGGGTTAAATAGTACCACTGCTATTCTTCTCGAAGGATGGCTTTGGCATTAAATAACCTAAAAAGGTTGATATGTCATTAAACAAAGAAACCAAGAATGAACTCAAATTTTGTTTATTTCTGTCTGTGGGGTTTTGAATAGTTTGACTATATTCCTCAGCAGGGGAATAAGACTCCCCTCTCCAAAAAGAAAATGGGTGTCCTAGGCATGAAACTCAATTGCATCTGAGGGTAACATTCAACTTCCAGGGATTGGGGAATGTGGAGTACCCCTTCAATATTATTACTCACAAGTTTACTTTTTCCCATATAAATGCTGAATATCAAATATATTGACATTAATAATCAATATGTTAATATCTAGTATTAATTCGTTAATATTATATATTCTATTATCTAATAAATTTGATATATCCATATTTACCAACCCCTCCTCTCGGGCAGGATATGACACAAGGTCAATTTTTAAGCGAAGTTTAACAGGTTTGAATTCAGAGTTTTACTTCTCCTAGACTAGTTGCCTCATCAAGGCGGAAGAACCCAGTCTGCCCTACTATTTATCCATAGCTGGAGGGAGAATAATTGGACTCATACCTTTCCCAAGGGTATTAGTGCTATGTGAAATGCAATCAGTCTCGTCCTGGATTTGAACTCATGTCGCTGTGTCCATTTCCTACGACGATAACCATTACACCACGAGTAATTAGATATATCAATATTTACTCAATTCCTGAAAAAATATAGATTAGGTTATTAGAATCGTGCGAGGGAAGTACCTGTGGTGCAGTGGTTAAAGTGCTATATTTCGACATCACAGTAAGCGAGTTCAAACTTAATTCGCGCTACTATGTTCACTTTCAGATCAAATACTCTTTAAAAGGCATGAAACTTTTTATTCCCCCAGGTATGAGTTAAATAGTATCACTATTGTCCTTCTACAAGGATGGCTTTTCACTAGATAACCCATGAAGGTTGATATGCCATTAAACAAAGAAACCAAACCTAACAATCGTGCGGTATTTATTCCTGTCGTGAAAATATAGAATTTATCTGGCAATCGGTGCTCCGCCTGTTTGGATAACGGTGAAGATATCGGAAGATAGTTTGAAGAATTAGAACCAAAATTATTGGGGCTTACAAGTCAGCTAGTGGATGTGATGTCATTTCAAAACGATTTAGTCTCCAAAAATCAACTATTCAAAAGATAATTCTAAAACAATATGGACAGGAGGCACGCTTAGCGTAATGGTTATTGTAATGGAATGGATTTCCAATGGATCTGAACTAATGTCAAGGTCAAATCCAGAACGAGGCTTCACACTAACTTTTTTGGGGAAAGGCATGAATCCATTCTGTAGCTTTGGTTAGGCAACCAGTGAAATCTTGTTTGTGGTGGAGGGTTTGGGTAAATACATACAATCAGTTTATGGCGAATCATTTTAAAAATAATTGTAGCAAAAATATTTTTCTTTTTGGCAGATCAAGTTGTAGATATTTGGTGGATAAATGCACCAGAATTTTCACAAATATACATTAAATAACAACAAAAATGAACGAAAAATTATATCCAAAATTAACGTCACAAAAAAGTATCAAGAGGGACGCCATAATTTTCTATGAGTAAATGACGAATATCAAGTAATATCTCTGATTATATAGATATTTGTTTACTTCCAGAAAAATTCTGATTGGCGATTTTAACCACACTGTGTTTATCTCAGTCATAAAAATATAGAATTCTTTTTTGGCAATAGGTGCTTTGCCTATTTGGATAATGGCGCAGAAATCTAGATATTGTTTAAAAAAATAGAATCAAGATTATTTGGGCCTACAAGTCAGGCAGGGGATATGGTGTCATTTTAAACGAGTTATTATCCTAAAATAAAATGTTTAAAACATCAATCTAAAATGTGTGAGAGAGAGAAAGAGTGAAAATAGACATGGACGTGATAGGGCGAAGAAACTATTAGATTTAAATGTAACTTTCAGAGAATTCTATAAAATAATATATATATATATATATATATATATATATATATATATATATAGTAAAGTTGGCGATCTTAGTCGAGGGTGACTCTAAGGCTCAAAAGCTACTACACCGAGGTGTTGGGGAGGGCGCTACTCCTTTCCCTGGATTACCCCACTTTACACTTAATCCTAACCTTATAATACTGAGTGCTAAGCAAATACCATTTTTTGAGTCTTTGGTATGACTCGACCTGAGATTGAACCCCCGGTCTCCCGGACCATTGGTGAAGGAGATATCCATAGTGTAATGGTTTTCGTTGCTGGGAATGGACATAGGGAACCGAGTTCAAATCCTCAAAGAAGCTTTTTGCATTTCACATTCGCTAATACTTTTGAAAAAGGAAAAAATCCAACTATTCTTGCTATGGGTAAATAGTAGGGCAGACTGATCTCTTCAGCCTAGGTTTGGAAACCAGTCTAGGAGAAAGAAACCTCTAAATCCAAACCCATTTAACCCCGCTGAAAAACTGACCTTGTGTAGTATTATGGTCGTGCAGACGGGTTGGTAAATACAAATATGCTGTCTGCAAAATTTCTGTTAAAAATTATTCGTAATGATGAGGAATACTTGAAACCATTTTGTACAAACAAGTGATAATTATTACTGAATAGGAATAACAACTTGTAACCATATAATTGTGCATTCATTGTTAATATCAGATAAATACATGGATTGACTGATTGATTTAAATGGCATATCAACTCACCTATGGTTAGGTTATGCCAATATATGTTTAAAACTTATTTGTATTCGATAGAACAGCATGAAAAAAAAAAAAAAGAAAAAAATATCTTTTACAAAATTATTACTCAAAAAGTGTTAAAATGAAGCAGAATAAATGTAACCTCGAGGCATTAAGTAACCCTTGATGAGTTTATATGCCGTTAAATGAATTAAATACCTCAACCATTGTCATCAAACATTTTCGTCGTTATCCTCAAACCGTCTTCTTTCATTTGTCCATTGTATAGTTGGATTATCCTTGTTAACGACTGGAGAAGAAGCTAGATGGCAATTACACAAGAATGCTGCGTGCAATCCTGAACAAGTCCTGGCAGCAACACCCCACAAGACACCAACTGTACGGCCACCTACCCCCTATCACGAAAACTATCCAAATTAGACGAACCAGACATGCAGGACACTGCTGGAGAAGCAGAGATGAACTCATAGGAGATGTACTCTTATGGATCCCCACACATGGCCGCGCAAAAGCAGGACGACCAGCTCGAACGTACATTCAGCAGCTATGTGAGGATACAGGATGTTGTCCTGAAGACCTACCTAGGGCGATGAACGATAGGGAGGAGTGGCGAGAGAGGGTCAGGGATGACCGTGCTACCAGCGCGATATGATGATGATGATGATTCTTGTTATATATTTATCTCTGCCTCCTACCAGACAGGATTTGACACAAGGTCTTTTTATAATGGGCTTATAGGGGATAGGAAGATCGGGCACGAGTAGAGATTCACGTCCAGCTGGACTATGCTGGACATAGGTTCACGAGATGCAATGTGAACTATGCAAGCCTTTGCTAAGTCTCCCAGCCCAAAGACAGGTGACCTTGCTGGTCATAGATTCAACTAAACCCGATATTTGTCATTGCCTCCCTCCAGACAGGACTTGACACAAGATCAATGACCCGAAGGTCGATTATAGTGGGGATCTAGGGGAGAAAGTCGGGCACGAGCCGAGCCTCGAGCCCTGCTGGTCTATGCTGGTTATCGGCCCACTTAGGGCAATGTAGGCCTGATGAGCCTAGCTGGACATGGACCCAAATCTGGGTCCAGGCACATATGCCTGATTATAGCTTAAACTGGACAGCAAAGTCCAGTGCTATACAAGGGAGGAAAAAGGTGTCAATGTTGCAGCTGTCCCACCCGAAGGTGGCCAAGCCGAAGCTGGGGGCCTTTCGGCATCGAGTCTGCCATTAATATTCGACATTTGATCCATTGACGTTCGTAATACGTACTAAACCCGAAGCTGTGTTTGTCAATGATTCTTCACCGAACCGAAGCTGACCTGACCGGAATCGGAAGTCATTCGGCCTCGAATCTATCGTTGACTTTGATACTCCATCCCGCACGAATGCCAGACGCGTGTCGACTAAAAAGCTTGGGAAGTATGATTACAATTGTTATGAGCCTTAGCCATTTTCCAGGTTGAAATATATAGCAATTTGACGTTGAATTCTGGGAAAAATAAGTCTTTTAATAATTATGAAATACCTAATACATATGGACCATTTAATTTTAAGTTTTTCTGCAGGAAGGACCCGTTTTTTAATTCTGTAAATACTGAAAATTGATTAATTGATTGACTCGAAACCAGATACCAATCATGAGTAAGTCAACTAGTTTAATTGTCTGTATTATCATATAATGTCAAACCGTGTAGCTAGTACGAGGATCATTAAATAAGTTTCCAGACTTTTTTTCGTATGGGCACTTTTATTGATAGTACACACATGAAACTTTAGTCCCCTTCGAAGTAATCTCCTCCGGCTGCAATGCATTTGTTGTATCGTTCCAACAACTTCTGGAAGGCCCAAGATACTGAATTTTCAAGAGTCTACGACAATTTTAAATGCCTGTACAAAAAAAGTCTGGAATCTTATTGAAGGTAACACGTATATTTTCCCAGGATGAGACAGGCTTATCAATATACTCTTTTGCAAATATTAGATAGTTTTCAAATGATTCTCTTTTTGAAAAAGGGATAAAATCAGGTCGGCTGTAAAGATATTTTTGTTTGGCTTGCAAATTAATCCTGAAATCTTTGGGTCCTTTTCTCACGTTCTTAGGACGTTACTTTCTTATAGGGTTGACATTTCCCTTTATCTACTTCGTCAAAGGTTAACTTGCTATGGTTTTTCTTTCTTCAACTTTACAATGGTATCTTGAATTGTTAATTTTTGAAACAATAACTAGTTTCGAAATGACATCATATTCACTACCTGATTTGTAGGCTTCAATAATTTGTTTTTAATGGGCTGGGTCCATTTCCGTTTTTTGAATCATGTTTTAACTACGCATCTCAGAGTTCAAATGTTTTAAATTCAACGAGAAATTAACTGCTTGAAGAATGTCTATGATATTACTCCCCTAAAATGGAGAAACTGAAAGTTCATATTCGACATCTAGTGTTGTGAGAGTTTAGGAATAACAAAATAAATAAAATAAAATAAAATAATAAATAAATAAATAACGCTACAGAAACAGTGAGGCAAATTTGTGGTGTTTCTGGTCAAGATGTGATTAATGGCGGTCAAGTACGAAACTGGTTTTGATAGTTTTCGTTCTGGCGATACGTCACTGAGAGATAAACCCAAACCAGGACGCTCCGCAGACCTCAATGAAAATGCTATCAGAGAATTGAAGGAATCCAGTCCACACAAAAGTACTTGAGAATTAGCACCTAACCACAACACCACCGAATCCACAATCTGCTGCCACTTGAAAAGAATAGGAAAGGAAGCTGGGTGTTTGGGTTCCTCGTACTCTTTGTGAGAAGAATCAGGAAGATCGCATATCCTCAGGATGTTATGGTTAAAGAGCTGGACTGCGGAATCGTAGTAAGCGAGTTCGTACTCCAGTCGCACAACTACGTTCACTTTCGGACAAATAACCTTGGGAAAGGTATGAACCCTTTTATCCTCCCAGCTATGGGTTAAATAGCATCACTGCTGTTCTTCTAGAAGGACAGATTTGACGTTAAATAACCCAGGAAGGTTGATATGCCATCAAACAACAACAACAACAACAACAAAAGAAAAAAACGAACAAAATTAATTTTCTCCAAAGTAGTCTTCTTTGGCCTAAGCCTACTTATTCCAGTGAGTCTTTTCTTGAAATAAGGACCTCTGAAATTTCATCGTGCCATATGCTGTAAATCGGCACCACCATATTTCTTTTAATGTCCTCTACATTCTTAAATTCATTCTAAGGTAAATTAACCATTTAGGAAACAAGAAAAAATTGTACGCAACTTTCTAGTCAGAATAGAGAATGTTGCATTTGTGCAAACCTGTATTTCAAAAACTCTTCGTTCAAAAAGTATGGAGACTGAATTCATTTTTTATAAATTGGTTCTGAATCGTTCAGACACCTAGACATCATTCCTTACTTATAAATGCTGTTTAGCTGTACATACAGCTTTATATATATATATATATATATATATATATATATATAGCAAACGACTCTGAAAGAGAAATTTCTCGAATCTCAGCTGATGCCAGTTGTGAAACTCAGAATCGGTAGTTTGTAATCTTTTTATTTTTAATTCATTTATTTCATTATTCATTTATTTTTTATATTACATTTTTCATTTATTTGTTTATATTTTTTATATTATATTTTTTTATTTATTTTTTGATTATTTTTATATTACATTCTTTATTTATTTATTTTCTTTCTTTATTTTTTATATTATATTTGCTCTAGACTTTTTGTGAAGTTCATTAATTTGCCATTAATAGTTTTTTTTCCGATTGGGGCACAGTCTATTTTTAATTATATAACTCTCTCTCACACACACTCTCTCTCTCCCTTTCTCTCTCTCTCTCTCTCTCTCACGCACACACGTACACATACGTACATATATATACACTGTAGTCTGGTATATTCATAAAGAATAAGAAAGAATTTTCAATATCGGTGATAGGGTATTTGTAAACCTAAGTTAGATATAGAGTCAAGAGCATTTGGTGACTGAAAAAAATTAAAAGATATATGGTGTGATGCGTAAATTGTCACCGTTTAGAATTATTAATTTCGCGCATGCACTTTATTTGTATAACATACCCATGATACGGATATGTGAAACGTACGTAGAATGTTTATAACATATATACATAGAACATAGGAAACCCGAAACACGAAAAACACGACTTTTTAGTTCAGGTACGAAACTTTTTATTACCTGAGTTTAAAGGTTCTTCGACATAAGGAAAGAGATACGCATTCGTTCTATGCTGGCTTTTCCCTCTGCACCCCCCAACACGTGTGGCACCCGCCACAAGGCCACTGCGAGCTTGCGAAAGTCACTCTTCTTCTTCGTACCGCAAGACTCAACTCAACTGACTTTTTTCAAATCCCCCCAAATCCTCCGCGCACGCTTCCGGTGCATGACGCCATTCACATCCTCTGGTCCTGGGATTTTTATTTTGACATCTGTGAACGACACATCCTCCCCGCGCGCGCATCAACACCTGTGCTCAAGTTTTCACCTAACTAACCCATGAGCTGAGCCGAAAGGTTCCCAGCCTAACTAAACCCAAAGGGAAGATCTATAAAACGAAATCCCTCGGCCATTATATTACATTTGTTTCAAGTTGTGTCTACTGTGTAGCAAATTAGAGTCAGGCACTGTCTGTGCGAAAAGCAGGACCATGACACAATTCACTACTCCAGAAATTTGGAAACGGCATGCTGTAGTGGCATTTACATCAAAGGATCCAATACGAAAATTTTCAAGTGTATGGATGCAAATTTGAGAACAGATTCAAATCATGGTGTTTGGGTTTATCACTAATGATCGCGATGTTATACCTGCATTCATCTTCCCACATGGCTTCAGATTCAATATGGAGGCTTACATCAAGTAGCGGGAGGAGGTGGTACTGGCTCGGGTCGAGGAGAGGGTGGCTGCTGGAAGACCTTATGTCTGTCAACAAGATTTTGCGCCATGCTACACGAACAAGATAGTCTGGTCTTAGCAGTCAGAAATTTTTTACGGTCACATCACCCCTAACCTCTGACTGCCTAACTCTCCAGATTGCAATCACCTTGTGTTAAGTGAGAGATCGACAAAAGTTCGTGAAACACCAAAGTCAAAATATAACGGTAGCATTTACCAATTTGAACTAGATGAGCATCTAAATGGCTTACAGGATACTCCTAAGGGATCTTTCGTCTGCGATTGAAGGCAATGGCGATTTCTTTAAATAAATTCAATCGATAGTATTTCAAGACATTTTCATGCAATTTTGGTTCAAATATCTGAAAAAGTTAGATGTCAGTGCTATTTTCATCTCGACATAATTTACACAACACTACCCATGGCACCTAATATATATATATATATATATATATATATATATATATATATGTATGTATATATATATATATATACATATATATATATATATATATATATATATATTTCTATGATGGTGATGTGTCACCATTCATCTTTCCACATGTCCTCGGACTCAACGCCAAGGTTTACATCAAGTACCTGGAGGAGGAGTTGTTGGTCTGGATCGATGAGAAGATGGCTGCTAGAAGACCCTACGTCTGGTGACAAGACTTTGCGCCATGCTACTAGGGAACCAATTAATCATGGAAGGTTTTATTAACCAATTCCCGCCAGGTATCATAATATCGATGCGGCGACTCGAAAGGATAAATACAAAAATATGTTGACAAGGGATATCTATATCGTTTAATCAAATAAGTATCAAGGAAGAAATGCTGCCCAAATTCACACATCTCTCTCTCTCTCTCTCTGATTGTGTGTCTGTCTGTCTCTGTCTATCTCTCTGTCTCTGTCTCTGTGTCTCTACTTGTCTCACTCTCCGTGTCTCTGTATCTGTCTCTGTCTGTCTCTCTCTGTGTCTGTGTCTGTGTGTCTCTCTCTCTGTCTCTGTCTGTCTGTTTGTTTGTCTGTCCCTCTCTCTCTGTCTCCCTCTTTCTTTGTTTCATTCTCTCTGTCTCTGTCTGTCTGTCTCGGTCTTTCTGTCTCTCTCTGTCTCTCTCTGTCTCTGTCTCTGTCTCTCTCTCTCTATATATATATATGATGGAATTTACAAATATTTAATTTTTCTGCTGGGGCATAAATCACGGTTCAAGATTGAAATTTTATTTCTTCGTTAGTATACCAAATGGTTCATTTGAATAATAAAATCTGAAACCTTTAAGTCATCAACCCTATATCCTAATCATTGACCCATATTTACAAGTGCAAACCAACAATCTGCCGCTCATTACTTGTTAAAACAAGAATCTGCACCCCCCTTTGTTATCGATGGAATATTGATGCAAGATTGCTGACGACTCTACACAGCATTTGCGCGCGTAACTAGCACACACGACACACACACACACACACACACACACACATATATATATATATATGTTCTATTGCTTTTTTATTCTTTTCTGTTTTTGTGCATATATATATATATATATATACACAAAAACAGAAAAGACTAAAAAAGCAATGGAACAATGAAGAAAAAAAAGCTCAACATTCATCGCAACAGATAGAGGAAAAGTCTGAATTAAAAAGAAAGAAAAAGGAAAGACAACAAAAGATAAACAGATTTCATGTTTTCAATCGACAAGCAGCAGCCAATCAATCAACCTTCCAATCATTTTGTTGGCATTTTTCTCTTTCTAACTACCTCCGTCTGTCGATCCGCCATTTTATATCTATTTACCAATCGACTTGGCGATCAATGTATCGATTGCTTCTTTTGTCAGTCGTTTTATACTTACTATGTCAGTCCTTCTATCAGTCCAATTTTTCAGTTCGTCAATTCATCGATTTCACTCTCTCCATGTATCTTTCTCTCTCACACCTTCCCAATCAAACTCTCTCTCTCTCTCTCTCTCTCGCCCGCGCTCTCTCTCAATCTTCTCATCTCATATTTCCCTCAATCTCTCCATATCTCCTCCTTGTATCATTCCCTCTCTATTTATCTGCCTCAGCAAAGAGGCACACTTAGCGTAACGGTTATCGTCCTAGGAAATGTAATCTGTAACTCGAGTTCAACCTTTAGACTAGGTGTTCCATGTTTCCCTTAAGGAAACTACGAATCCATACATTCTTCTCTTAACTATCGGTAAATTGTAGGGCAGACTGGGTTCTTTAGCCTTGTTTGAGCAATCAGCCCACGAGAAGGAAAACTCTGAATTCAAACCAGCGTTAATCCGCTTAAAAATTGACATTGTGTCACATCTTGCCTTTGGCAGAGGTGTTGGGTATGTACTTGCCTTAGCCTGCCTATCTCTCTTTTTGTCTATCTCCCTCACTTTGTGTCAACCTGTCCAGCCCCCTTCCAATTTACCTCCCTCTCTTACTATAACAAACTATGTATCTATATCCTTCTCCTCTTTCTTCTCTGTCTGCCTGTCCATCTCTATTATTTTGAACTGGTGTCTTTCTCTAATTTCAACTTTCTTTCTGTCATTCTCCAAATTATCAATCTTAGTGCGTAATTTTCTCCGCTCTCCTCTCTTTCACACTTTTTCTAAAAAAATCTGTCTCTTTCCTCTCTATTTTTTTCTGACTACTCATCTACAAGTCTTCCTTGAATCTGTAATTTGAAACAAAGTCTTATCTATCTAGATAGATAGATAGATAGATAGATAGGGATTTACTAAGCGTTTTGCTTAGATATGGTACAAAGCCGCATGAATCGGACTCGACACTCGAACTCATTCGTGAAGATTTGCTAGTCAAGCTTGCTAACCATTACACCACCGAGGTAGGTGCCCAGATAGATAGATAGATATATATCTATCTTGAAAAATAGAAAAAAATACAGACAGATATGATTAGGTTTCAAACTATGGACGATGAAGTTTTGTTGAGAGAGAGAGAGAGAAGGAGAGAGAAAGAGAAAGAGAGAGAGAGAGAGAGAGAGAAAGAAAGAGAGAGAGAGAGAGAGAGAGAGAGAGAGAGAGTTGAAAAACTGTCAATGTTATTCACGGTCACTTTATATCTATCGTTTCTCACATTGCATATATATATATATATATATATATATATGTGTCAGGAATCTAAATATAAACTTTATAATTCGTTGGGTCTTCGGTGAATTGCTACGCTTAGTATAATATATATTTGTTCATTTATTATTCTTTTTGAGTAAGGTTTTCTTTCATCGTTTAATTTTAGTTGTTTTTTTATCGCAAATCACTCAGATCGGCATTTCTACGACAGTAAGAAACAGTGCATATTGGAGACAAATAATAAAATGGAAACTCCCGCCATAACTTTAATTCCCGGCCCCATTTGCATCAAGAAAAACGGGTTATCAATATTAACTGTTTTCACTTGAGAAAGACACGTAAACTGGCTTAGTAAGTTGGATATCAGTTCTTATCATCATCATCATCCTTTAATTCTCTCTCTCACCATCCGTCTCCATCAATCATCGAATTCATTAAGTCCTCTATACGGCATCCAGTGTCCGTACAGAGATGATAGATTTAAGTTTTTGCCGGTCAGCCAACACTGGTGTGCCCATGTGAAGGAGTCCATAAAATAAAATCGGTTATTGCAAAATCGCGTGTTTTTTTGGCTTCAGAATAAAGAGACGATGATATTGTAGCAGGTTAAATAACACCTCTAACTCATCCTCTATTTTATCTCTCTTTCCCATTTCTTTTTCGAAGTGAACAACTGGTTTGAATTCAGAGCATTCCTTCTCCCATATTGGTTGCAATACTAAATTTGAAGAGCCCAATCTGTCCAACTATTCAACCATAGCAGGATAAAGAATAGTTGGATGCATACCATTCTCAGACAATGTTAGTGCTTTGTAAAGTGTAAGAAGGTTCATTCAAGATTCGAACTCGGCAAGCTGAGTCCATTTAGTACTAGAAGTGTTGCGTCGCGAGCGATACACATGCATATTTATACACACACGCACACAGACACAGACACAGACAGACAGACAGACACAAACACACACACACACACACACACACATATATATATATGCATGTATATACACGGGCAAACAAAAACACACACATACACACTCATACAAATGTACATGCACACAAACACAGACATACGTACATACACACACATGAAAGTAAAACGAGAAGAAATTTGTGAGATCATGAAATCAATTTATAAAAATTCATTGCCAAATCGCGTTTGTTTTTTGGCTTCAGAATAAAAAAGATCTTTCATTGTTTAATTAAGATTCCTTATAAGAAACACTCTTAGCATCCTCCCTCTTTGTCACTATATTCATCCCTTTTCGTTTCTCTCTTTCTCTCTTTCTCTCTCTCTCTCTCTCTTTCTTTCTCTTATGTGAGCTCCCTTTTCTCGCTCTTATACCGCTTTCTCCCTTTCACTCTCTCTATTTGCTCAATAAGTGTTCCTCTTCCTAGTTCTTCTTCCTTCTTCCTCTCTCTCTCTCTCTCTCTCTCTCTCTCTCTCTCTCTCTCTCTCTCTCTCTCCATCTCTGCTATATTTTCGTCTCTTCCCTCTCTGATCTATGTGCTCTCTTTTTCTCGCTATTTCCTCCTCTCTCTGTTAGACATCTGCTATTTTTCCCACTCTTTTTTTTCTTCTTCCCCTCCGTCTCTTAGTATACATTTTTTTTTTCATCTCGCTTTAATTCCCCCATCTATCTATCTATCTATCTATCTATCTATCTATCTATCTATCTACATGAAGTGCTGTTTGTTTATCACTCTCATTTCTCATTCTACTCTCTCACACAATATACCCGATCTTTATCGTTCTTTAATCCCCTTTCTCTTTCTCTCTCTCTATCTCTCTCTATGCTTGATGTACTCTCTCTCTCTCTCTCTTTCTCTCTCTTTTTCTTTCTCTCTCTCTCTCTCTCTCTCTCTCTCTTATTTGTCCTCTATTTCTTCCTACAAGATTCTGCTTGAAGTGACTTCGGAACGTTAGTTCCCACTTGATCACTAAAAGTAAACAAAGGCTGACCTTTGACCTTTGGTGAATAGCACCGGTTAGAAGTTAAAAAGAAAATAAGAAAGATGAAAACGTTTTCACTTGAGAAAGACACGTAAACTGGCTTAGTAAGTTGGATATCAGCTCTTATCATCATCATCATCATCATCCTTTAATTCTCTCTCCCACCATCCACCTCCATCAATCATCGAATTCATTAAGTCCTCTATACGGCATCCAGTGTCCGTACAGAGATGATTGATTTAATCTTTTGTAGGTCAGCCAACACTGGTGTGTCTATGAGAAGGAGTCCATAGAATAAAATCGGTTATGTGTTCGTCCTTCTTCAGCAGTGCTGAACAAATTTTGCTCGTCTTTCTTTGATGTTTTCCTAGATGGGAGGTAAGCGACCGTATAACCGCTGTTTTGTCGGATGTTACCTCCAGGATTTGTTCAGAACACCACGCAGCATCCTTGTGTAGTTCCAATCTAGTTTTTTTCCAAAAGCGTTTTGTTAGAGTTCAAGTACGTGGTGCCTTCAATAAGTTTCCACACTTTTTTGTACAGGCATTTAAAATTGTCGTAGACTCTTAGAAATTCACTATGTTATTGCTATACATCTTATGAGATGACTGACCAATTTTTATGATTTCAGGTTCAAATGAACAGCTAAAGCAGCAATTGGAACACACCCTACTAAAGCCTGATTGTCACAGCTGGTGAATTTCAAAAATGCAATCTGGACTTTAGAGGAACGATATGCAAAAAATTCTGTTTTAAACTAGGAAAAAATGCCATGCAATGAAAGCTGGATCTACTACTATGACCCAGAGACCAAAATACAGAGTTCCCAGTGGAAGTATGCTGGCTCTCCCAGACCAAAGAAGGCCAGACAGAGCAAATCTACCCACAAACATTTGATGATCCCTTTTTTGATGGCACTGGCATGATCTACATGCACTGGGTTCCCACTGGACAGACAGTCAACAAGGAATACTATGTTGAGGTTTTAAGGGAGTTCAGGAAGAGATTCCGTCGAAAGAGGCCAGCACTCTTCAAATCGGCTCAGTGGCATTTCCAGCCGAACAAAACACCAATCCACAACTCTATACTTGTCACAGACTATTTGACCAAGATGGGCATCAAGACAGTTCATTGCCCTCCTTATAGTCTAGACGTTGCTCCTTGTGACTTTTGGTTATTCCCTAAGCTCAGAGGCTGTCGTTATGAGACAATTGAGAAGATGAAAGAGGCTGTGACGAAGGTCATTGACACGCTCACACAAGAGGACTTTCATGGGACCTTGCAGAAGTTGTTGGAAGGGTACAACGAGTGCATTGCAGCCGGAGGAGATTATTTCGAAGGGGAGTAGAGTTTCATGTGTGTACTATCAATAAAAGTGCCCATACGAAAAAAGTCTGGAAACTTATTTAATGATCTTCTTAATGCACCCCACAGAAGTACTGATGAGGCTGTAGCATGCAAGAATTCTACTTTTACCAGAGTAATCATTCTTCCATTTGGTCGATAATCTATCAATAGTAGTCCTTGCTTTATCTATGTTTACGCAGATATCACTTTCAGTAGATGGGCTATTGCTACCGAGGTAAAAACACATGAAACTGAGAATTTCTGACCCTATCCATACACAAACAATGGTAAACCAGTTATTATCATGATGATTTAATCTTGGTAGAATTCTTAATCTATGGCTTATATAATACGGGGGTAAAGTTGATTGACTTAGACTCCGTCAAGGATGGGGGGTGGTGTCTCTATGGCGTTGTGCTTAACGTGTTGAACTGTGATATCACTACAAACGAATTCAAATTCTCTTAGGATGGCTTTGAAATTGAATAACCTACGAAAGTTTACATGCCTTTAAAACAAAGAAATAAAAACAAATCTAAATCCTGTATGCTGCTTCAACATTTGCCCTCATAATTTCTTTAAAACGTCTGGTTTGGTTTGGTTTGATGGCATATCAATTATTGTAGGTTATTTAACGCCAAATCCTCTTTATACATATATATAGGATTTGGTTTGGTTGGGTTTTATGGTATATCAACCATTGTAGGTTATTTAATGCTAAACGCTCTTTATACATATATATTGAATATATATGATTTGATTGCGTTGTGTTTATATGGCATATCAACCATTGGTGGTTATTTAATGCCAAATTCTGTTTATACATATAAACTAAATATATGATTTGTAAACACATTTTGATAACATTATTAAATGTGCCTGATTTCATTTTTGTTCAAAGTTAAATCGTTTCAAGTTCTGCTACATAAGAATCACAATTTAACATCAGTCACATGTTTGCACATCTTTAAATGACTAAACATGATGTCTAAATTTCTGAGGCGAAACTTGCTGATTTTTATTATTCAGGGTTTTCGGACTGTTGTTTTCATCTCTATTGTTATTTCCACAATGTTTAGGCCGATATGTCCTCCGGCCTTCTTCAGGTGTTTATCGAACTCGGGAACCTTCACGGAACTTCGAACTTTATTGAATCCAAACAAATTATTAATGTTGAATGGAATTATTAGTGTTCAATAGCAATACTTGAAACTCGTTAATTGTGCCTAAATTAAATTATTAGTATCACATCACAATACCTGTAACCACTTCACTGTCTGCAAACAAATCATTAATATTGAATAGAATCATTAGTGTTTGATAGGAATAATTGAAACCATTTAACAATGTAGAAACAATAGCAATACTAATGTGCAAAAAAAAAACTATTTGTAACTCATTTAAAAATGAAATTACCAATAAACTATTCACTTACAAAACACATGTTCAGCCTTCGCGGAACTTCGAAATACGTCCTTTATTGAATCCACGGGGGGTCGCCTGTTCTGATTCCATTAGCCATAACCGGGTACAAGTGTTAAGTATTCCTGTATTGTTACTCGCCTGCAGTGAGGATTGAACCTGCAAAATGATTGTCTCCTTAGAAGCTTAGGGAACCAACGCCTATAACTGTTACGCCTTGTGTCCTGCAGGACAATTCAGAGGGAATTTTTCGGACTTATAAACTTAATGATCTTACTTGACTAGAATTACAACTATTATGTATGATTTTTTACCTGTGCTCATATTCAGATTTTTTTAACACTTGTACCTGGTTATAGCTAACGGAATCCCCCTTTCAGGTGACCCCGCCGTGGATTCAATAAAAGAGATAGTTCAAAGTTCCGTGAAGGCTAAATATGTGTTTTGTAAGTGAATAGTTTATTGGTAATTTCATTTTTAAATGAGTTACATATAGTTTTTCGGTACACTAGTATTGCTATTGTTTCTACACAGTTAAATGGATTCAATTATTCCTATCTAACACTAATAATTCTATTCGATATTAATAATTTCTTCGCAAACAGTGAAATACTTACACGTCTTGAGATGTGATACTAATAATTTAATTTAAGCACTATTAACGAGTTTCAAGTATTGCTATTGAACACTAATAATTCTATTCAACATTACTAATTTGTTTGCACACAGTTAAATGGCTCCAAGAATTGCTATAATTAACAATTCAATTAAACATCTTGCATTTGTTTGCTCACAGTTAAATGGTTAAACAGTTATATTCTTAACAAATCGATTTAATACAGGCCATTTTTGCATACAGTTTAAATGGGAAACGGTTCTATTTAACCCATCAGTTGCTACCACTCCAGTTCAGAGTGGACCAAGGAGCAAGCCTCACCCTTAGATCATTTTGTGTCAAATCTAGGACACTCATTGTATTCTATTACCTTAACCGACCGGGCTGAAAACGTCAGGGTTTGGGACTATGGACAGTATATGCCACAGTTTAACTCACTGAAGTCTTCGGTCGATTCTTCCCATCAAATTCGACCTCATAAAGTTTATAGCGAGAGGAATTTTTGTTATTACTTTTGGGCGAAGAAATGTGTTCTTGCGCATGTGTGTTATTCCCTCGCTAATTGTTGTTGTTAATAAAGGAGGATGAAGTAAGAAGACGAAAATGCCGTTAGCTTTTACATGAAGGGTTTTAATGGCAGCGTGGGATAAAGAGTTTACGTTTATGCTGCAGGTCTCGTGGGAAGGAAAGAAGTAAGGAAACGATTTGAAGTTATGAGAGAGTGGAGAAAGCAGCGCGTGTTGTGGGATGTGCGAGGGAGATATTATCGCCTTTGTATAGCAAAAGTCGTGTTTGCTGTTTAAGGAGAGAAATGTTGAAGTCACCATGAGTTTGTGTTTCTGGTTGTTTCGGAGAGAAGTGTGAATATCTCCAGAAAATGTTGCCCAGAGGTGAAGTTGCTGGGTGTCGGAGCGTAATTCGGCATCGCTGTCGACATAACCAATTTTGGGGGTGACGTAAAGTTGTTCCTGTGTGTGGTGTATTGAATGTATCTAATCCATATTCAACTGGGAACCCTTGATATAAGAAAAATAGACAAGGGGTCCTATGAATTAGACGGCTTCCCTCATTGTGTCCATGCTGCTGCTGCTATTGAAGAGCAGCCAGTGAGACGTCTGCACTGAACGAAGTTGTTCAGCCAAAGAGAGTGTTTGACGGTTTTCCCCGATTACTGCAGTCCAGAAAGGTGGTTCGGGTTGAATAGGATAAGTCATCCTGATTTGGTGAAATTATGCGTCGACACTAACGGTCGAATTAAATTACGCGCCAAACAAAACTACGAAATTCCTTCTGCTACAAGATTTTGAAAAAGCAAAGTTTGCATCTAAAAGTAAAATTATGCGCAGAGAAAAGTGACGTAAACTGAAATCACGTATTTTCATGAGACTCGAGATGAGAGGATTCATGTCTGACATCAGGTTCAGAGGGGAAGTAGTTCCACTTGAACTGACAACATACCACACATTCGTTTTGTACAGAACCTCCTTGGTTCTGAAAGAGCTGAAAGCAATACTGATTTAATAAACATGCTAACAGCGTATCAAAGTATAGGATATTGGATGTCTTTTAAAATTCACATCTTGCATTCTCATCTAGATTCTTTCAACGGATTTGCGTACCGTAAGTGATAAACATGGTTGGAGGTTTCAACTAGAAAAATAAGAAGGAAATGAAGCGTCCAGACAGGTTTAACCCGAACATGATCGGTAAAACTTATTAATTTAAGGACAGTGGTGGTATTATTTAACCTATTACTAGAAAGATAAGGGAATTCATATCTGGTTTGGGAATAAGAGGTTCATGCTTTTCTCTAGAGTATTAATGCGAAAGAGAACGTAATAGCGCGACTTTAGTTCGAGCTCGTTTCCAACGACACTGCAGACCAGCACGATAGCCCCTATTCCACGAGATCTGTTCCCTAATTTCTATAATGAGAGACCAGCTCAACGTTAATTTCTAGAGTGCAAGATAAACTCAATGTTAATTTCTATAAGAAACGAGCTCGACGCAAATTTCTATAATGAGAGACCAGCTTAACGTTAATATCTAGAATGGAAGATAAACTCAATGTTAATTTTTATAAGAAACGAGCTCGAAGCAAATTTCTATAATGGGAGAACAGCTCTACGTTAATTTCTATAAGGACAAACCAGCTCCACATTTATTTGAACATAAATATACCATTTCTCGCTATACTGTTAGCTTTAAACAGAAATAGTCTCTATACTGTACAAACATATCTTTATAACATTTACTGTGGATATAGATTATATACCATTTGCCAATTTACTATTTGCTTTAATATAAACATACTATTAACCAATATACTATTTGCCTAAGGTGCCTTGTGTTGTGTAATGTTTACAAACTAGACGAGGATATCATTGTTAGCGAGTTTGATTATTATTGGCTGAGCCATACTTCAGGCCTTATGCCAAACTATGCTAATCGATACTTTCGGTTTAATGCTGAATTATGCCAAGCTTTGTAAATTCTTATGGTTTCAGATTCAAATGAACAGCTCCTGCAGGAAGTGGAATACACCCTACTAAAGCCTGATTGTCACGGCTGGTGAATTTCAAATATGCAATCTGGACGTGAGGAAGAACGATATGCAATAAAATTCTGTTTTAAACTTGGAAAAAATGATGCTACAGAAACGTATGGAATGCTTCAGACTGCGTTTGGACCATCTTGCATGAATCGAGCATCAGTTTTTGAGTGGCATAAGAGATTCAAGGAAGGCAGGGAGTCTGTGAGGGATGATGAGCGGCGTGGGAGGAGTAAGGAAGCCAGAACACCAGAGTTGATTGGTCAAACGGTTAGGGTTAGGGTTACTATGTTGAGGTTTTAAGGGAGTTCAGGAAGAGATTCCGTCGGAAAAGGCCAGCACTCTTCAAATCGGCTCAGTAGAATTTCCACCCGGACAATGCACCAGTCCACAACTCCATCCTTGTCACAGACTATTTGACCAAGATGGGCATCAAGACAGTTCCTCAGCCTCCCTATAGTCGAGACCTTGATCCCTGTGACTTTTGGTTATTCTCTAAGCTCAGATGCTGTCGTTATGAGACAATTGAGGAGATGAAAGAGGCTGTGACGAAGGTCATTGACACACTCACACAAGAGGACGTCCATGGGGCCTTGCAGAAGTTGTTGGAAGGGTACAACAAGTGCATTGCAGCCGGAGGAGATTACTTGGAAGGGGACTAGAGTTTCAAGTGTGGACTATCAATAAAAGTGCCCATACGAAAAAAGTCTGGAAACTTATCGTATGCACCTCGTAGTTCTTTAAATTCCTTATTTTTTCTAATTTATTTTCTTTTTCTTTCATTAACTTTATTCCTTAATATTCATTCATTTTCATTGGCGTCATTTTTTTCCTTTCTCATTTCGTCTATCATCTTTTTTCAATTTTGTTCCCTTCTTTTCCCGAACAAAATGGATTTTTCTTTCTCTTCATCCAGTTTGTCTTCTCATGAAATCTTTTTATTTCTTCAATATTTTTTCTTTTATTTATCCAGCATACTTTCTTTCTTTTTTATTTTTCTCGTCTCTTTTTTTTTTTTCTCTTTCTATTTCGTCACTTCTCTTTCTTGTTTCTCTCTTACTTTCTAGTTTCTTTCTTTTCTTATTTGTTTTTTGTTCTCTTTCTAATTTTTCTTTCTCTCTCTCTTTCTTTCTCGTCCGTTTCTTCTTTTCATTGTCTCTTTCTTTCTTCACTTCTCTTTCCCGTTTCTCTCTCACTTTCTAGTCTCTTTCTTCTCTTTTTTCGCTCTTTCCTCTCTTTCTTGTCTCTTTCTTCTCTTTCTAGTTTTTTCTCTCTTTTTCTTTCTCGTCTGTCTCTTCCTTTCATCATCTCTTTCTTCTCTCCTCCTTCACTTCTCTTTCTCGTTTCTCTCTCACTTTCTAGTCTCTTTCTTGTCTTTTTCGGCTCTTTCTTCTCTTTTTTGTTTCTTTCTTTCTAGTTTCTCTCTCTCTCTCTCTCTCTCTCTCTCTCTCTCTTTCTTTCTCGATCGTCTCTTCTTTTTATCGTTTCTTTCTTCTCTCTTCCTTCACTTCTTTCTCGATTCTGTCTCACTTTTTAGTCTCTTCTCTTTCCTCTCTCTTTTCACTCTTTCTTTTCTTTCTTGTTTCTTTCTTCTCTTTCTCTATCTCTCTTTCTTTCTCGTCTGTCTCTTCTTTTCATCATCTCTTTCTTCTCTCTTTCTTAACTTCTCTTTCTCGTTTCTCTTTTTCTTTCGAGTCTCTCTATGTTACATAAAAGATAGGCAAAATCCATTATTAACATTGCTGCATTCGAATTCAGTTATAACTGTTAAACAGTGGAAAAACAACATGAGTCAAATCAGTTTAAATTGACAGTTAATGAACCTGAGGTCAAACGAAATCTGGGTTCTGATTGGATGGTTTCAATCAGGTTATTAAAATGGTTCTAGGAGTAAAAAAGAATCACTCAACTTGAGTAGAGGTAAAGTTTCATCTCAGCTTTCTGCCCCCCCCCGCGTGGTGAAAACGAGTGAATTTAGTTGGTTATGCGCTACATAACAAAATATCATGCGTCTGTCATTTTATATTTCAACACAGAAGATCTAAGAACAGTTGGAGTCAAACAACAAACAAACAAGAAGAGACACGGCAGCGACAAGACAACAACATGGCACAGAACAGAATGACGCAAAGTGACCCGATAGAAGAATGAAGGAGATGGACGCTAAGTGATTGTGTGATTGTCCGATTGACGTCTATGCAACATTACGTCTCTTTCTCTTTTGCATATATTTTTTTTCTTTTTTTAGTACAAAAAAAGTCTTAAAAGAAATTCTAGTCTCCTTCCAAAATCTTCGAGCAAAGAAAATAGCAGTCATTTTTTATTTGAAACTTTTCCTTTCCTTAAAACTAGCGTAGGAAGAAAATCGGATGCCATCTGAAAAATATCGTAGCTAATTGATTTGTTCCTTTTCCTTCTGATTTTTATTGATACAAGTGATCATGTTTCAAAATCAACATTTTCTTCTCACAATATGGCGGATGGCTATCTGATTGAAAAACCTCCCAAATGTAAGGAAGATTGAGTCACTTGTCCAATTTGGGTTTAAGGTAACCATGAACAACATACGGCCCACTTTTTTGTATTGTCACATGAATAAATTAAAAATCAATATTACTACTTTTATGTTTATTTTTATGATGTATTTCATATTAACGTTACCTTTCAATTTAAAAGCGCCAAATGAAATTATTCGTTAGATTGTTAAGTATGCACCTGCAATTTAAAGACAATAGTTTTAATAAAATTTCAATTGACAGATTATGAAGATATTCAATTTTTTCTTCGATACGCAGATCATATTCATATTAAATATCGTAATTGTTCAAGCATTCACTTTTTTCTTCTAAATATTTCGTAATGTATCATGGTAGCATTGATATCAGTGATAATATCATAGCAAGACTTCAATACTTCATAGAAAAGCTCACAAGGGTGGGGTATACTGTTCTAATGCCTTTAACCATAAATGGATACAAGTATTAAACTATACTAAGTTTTCTTCGTTAGTGTTCCTCTAGTTAGGATTGAACCGGCAATCTCCTGATAATTTCACTCAGAAGCACTTTACAAGTGAACGTCTTATCCAAGGCGTCATGTGCCTCACCTTTTGAGGTGAATTTTTGGGTACTGATAAACGTAATGTTTCCAGCAATCAATGAGATACCTCGTATTACAATGTGTGATTTTTTACTTTGGCTCATATAGGATTTTTTTATTCTTTGAAATATTTTTAATATTCACTCTCTCTCTCTCTTTCTATCTATCTATCTATCTATCTATCTATCTACACATGTGAGTTTGCGTGCGTGTGTGTGTGTATTTCGCGTGCTTCAGGTGATCTCACCTGATCCTACCAAAGAGAAAAAAATCAACTTTTTCTAAGACAAATTCCGATGTGTATAATTTTCTGTAGTGAAAATTGTTGAGGTAACTTCAACGAAAAATTACCTTGAATTTTTTAATAGTGCAGTCTGCTTGATGATGGGCCAGAACAGAAAAAAAAAAGAAGATAGCCATGTCAGTTGGGGGTGCTGTAGAATTCACCGACATTATCGATGAAGAGGGGGTAAATCCCCATTCAACGACTGTTCTGGATATGACATTAAATTGCATCTGATGGTAAGGCTTCAGTCCTAGAATTTTGGAAAATGTGGAATACCCCTTCATTGCCATTACTCCCAGGTCCACTTTGACTCAGAGAGATAGTACCTGTTAGGGTCCCATGTATTAGTCAAATAGAACTGTTGGACCATTTTACTATGCGGAAACAAATGACTGATTTTAAAGAGATTTGTTAGGGTCCCATGTATTAGTCAAATAGAATTGTTGGACCATTTTACTATGTGGAAACAAATGACTGATTTTAAAGAGATTTGTTAGTATTACATACTAATACGTGGAACCATTTAACTGTGTGCAAACGAATGAGCAATGTTGAATAGGATTATTAATGTTGAATAGCAATACTTGAAACCGTTTAACTGTGAGACAAAATTAAATCTTTAGTATAACATTGCAATATATGGAGCCATTTGACTATGTGCAATGTTACGCTGGCATGTGCCCAGCGGCCTTGCAGGGTGCTGTTCGTTCCCGCCAAGTTCACCAGTTAACGCAGGGCACAGATGTTGGCTGTGATTTGCCGAACGCTATTTAATGTTACAGATATCACCAACTCCTTTGCGGAACCACATTTTAAAACCACTAGGCGAGTTATAGGTGAATTATTAAAAGTCAAAACAGCTAACTGGCTTGCTTTCCCCCTCATATACAAGGTCTTCGATAAATACAATATTTCCTAACAAAAAAAGGGACTCTGAACTGCCACGTTTGGGTTCACAAGATTAATAACAGTATTCTTTTATTGAATAGAAGAAAGAAACAAAGAAAAATAATTCAGGTAAAAGTCAGGAGCGAAAAAGTCTTTCTTTATCTCGGAAGAACCTCCATTAAAATATCCGTATCCCGGACGACGTCCCCTTTTAATATCTGGGAAATGTGGAGGACCCCTTCATTGCCATTGCTCCCAGGTTCACTCTGGCCCGGAATGATAGCACCTGATCGAAGCCTATCTATGGGTTAAATAGAACTAAACTGCATATTTATGCTAAACTGAATTGTTTGAATTAGAATTGTTTGACAAACTGAATATCTTAAATAGAAATGTTTTTGACAATTAAACTGTGTCTTTACATTTAAACTGCGTACTTATGCTAAACTGCATTGTTTGAAATAGAACTGTTTTTGACATTGAAACTGTATTTACGTTAAACTGAATTATTTAATAAAGAACTGTTTTGAGATTTAACTGTGGGTAAAGAAAATCTATACTTAACTAAACTGAATTAGCTGAATTAGAACTGTTTGACTAAACTGAATAGCTTGAAATAGAAATGTTTTTAACAATCAAACTGTATACTCATGCTAAACTGAATAGTTTGAAATAGAACAGATTATTTGTATAAACATGGATTTGGCATTAGATATCCTACAAAAATTGATATGCCATAAAACCCAACCTACAACCTAACTAAAGATTCAGTGTTGTTTAATTTTTGTGATCTTATTTACGACGCATTGCTTAGTCTTGCAATAAGGCTTCAGATTGCTCGCAGTACCAGTTTTAACTGAATGGTTATCTATGTAAATACTTGGTAGGTTCATCGCATCTTGACTCGCAGGAACTTGGGAGATTTAAACTCACATCCACTTTGGATTAGGGATGCCTGGTTAAATGTCCCAAATGCTTTACCAACTGAGCTACAAAGACAAGAGACATGAATCTCTACATGAGCAAAGATTAAACAAAGTTCATGTGTTTAATTGTGCCACTCCATTAAATGGCAAGCCTCTGAAACTAGTAGATCAGTTCATATGATTCAGTAGTAGTATCTCATCTACTGAATGCGATGTTAGCATACACATAGGTAAATCATAGACTGCCATTGACAGGTTATTGACCATATAGAAATCGGATCTCTGTGATAAGATAAAACGAGAATCCTTCAAAGCAGTAGCAATGTCAATACTACTGTATGGCCGTACCGCTTGGAAGGAACATCCTGCAAAATAAAAGCTGTACGGCTGCTTACCTCCCATCTTACAAGACATTCGACAAGGCAAGCAAGACATACTGGACACTGCTGGAGAAATTAGGAAGAAATCACAAGTAACGTTCTCCGATAAACTCTTTCACATGGACACATCAGTGTAAGCTAACCTGTAAAAACTTATATTAATCAACTCTGTGCGGACACTGTGTGTCCTCCAGAGGACTTGTCTCGTTTGATTGCCGATAGAGACGGATGGAGAGATAGAGAAAAAGGAATCCGTGCTATTGTCACGCATTGATGATGATGATAATGTTGGCTCATTAGTTACATATTTACAAGTTGTTTTTGTTGTTTGTAAGTATATATTTACCCAACCCCTCCGCATGAACAGGATGTGAAAAGAGGTCAGTTTTTAAGCGGACTTCAACAGGTTTGAATTCAGCGTTTTCTTTCTCCTAGACTAGTTGCCATACCAAAGTTAAAATGCCTAGTCTGCTCGACTATTTATTCAGAGGGAGAATGATTAGATTGATGTTCCCTCTTAACATTATATGAGATGCAAATAGCCTAGGGGTTTCTGCGCCCATTTCCAACGACTTTAACCCTTACATCACAAGACCCTTCTTTTCTGTAAGTATTACTGGGTTAAAAACAAGAAGAAAAAAAAGAAGATATCAAATTTGTTTGATCATCTAGAAGCAACCCGTACTTCTTTTTTTCTTATTTGAGTACTTGTAAATACCAAGAATTAAAAATGATTTTTTCATTATCATATTTTTAGAAAAAAGCTATGAGTGATTGACAGAAAAAAAAAAAGCTCTGACAGACACAAAAAAGCTATGAGTGACAGACAAACACATAAAAGTTGTGAGTGACAGACAAACACAAAGATCCTTTGGGTGACAGACACAAAAGCTATGAGTGACAGACACAAAAAAGCTATGAGTGACAGACAAACACAAAGGTTCTATTAAAAAAAGAACAAAAATATTGGTGGAAAAAATGTTGCGAAGATAAAAATTTAAAAAAAAAGAAGAAAAAACATGACATCCAATAACAGCATATTATCTGATAGAGCAATTTTTTCAGCTACAAAACATTTTTCCAACACTTAGCAACATTGAATATATATTTTCGCAAGTGATGAATAAGATCGTCGTCCTGAAAGTAATGCTACAAAAGTGTTTCACAACACCAGAGGTGGATGTTTGTTGTGGCCATGAAGGGCCAGAAATGAATAGCAAGGTTTCCTTCTCCTAGACGAGTTGCATATTTCATCCAGGATATGAAATATGCACTTCGCTTACATTTTCGGAAATACAGACAGTAACGGTTACCGGTAACTGACTAGACTCGTTCCTCGTTTATCGAGTCAGTCAATATTCATAGTGTCGGGGAGGGTCCATGCAGTGACATCATGGGGTATATCATCATAACAATGTTGAAGGTATATCAGTAGAGGTTGAACTTTCCCACCTATAAACTTTTCTATTCTTGTGAAAGATAACCGTTGAGCATCTGTCATGAAAAACAGCGACAAAAATGAAAGGACAGGCGTCATTAGATTCTTCCATGTGGATAAGATTACACACACAGACATCTATCGATGCTTACTAAATTCTTACGGGGACTGGATATGAGTAAAGTTAGTCGGTGGGTAATGCGTTTAAACAGTAGCGACAGCAATATGATGAGTAATAATTCACGTTCAGTACGGTTGTCAACCCACGTAATGCACTTCAATCAGTTCACTTGTGCAAGTAAGGCAATTGAAATATGTACTTCGCTGATATTTTCTTGACACCGCCACCGCCACCAATGACGTGAAAAAATGGATCGACTTCATTGATACAGATTTTTTTTCGAGCGCGTCATACAGGCTCTTCTTTAGTGCTGGCGAAAATTGCTGGCTGACAGGCTGGCTTGGGTGGCAGAGTGAATGGTGATTGTAACTGTGTGGAAAAAGAAATGTTTTGTAGCTGAAAACTCACTCTACCCAACGGTCTTATTGGGCTTTCTGCATCTGTTTTAGTTTCTGTAGAAATAAGGAGGCATTACTTTTAGAGAACTTCTCGTAAATATATATATATATATGTATAGGCGTTGAAAAGATACTCACTGAGTGCTCTTATGGGTGGAGTATGTATTTATTCGAACTCTCCTGGTGGGAATCCCCATGGCACAGGAGTTAACATACTAGACTGCGACATTGAAGAAAACGGGCTCGAACTTCAATCGCGTTATTACATTCACTTTCGGACTCTTCCCTCCCAGCAAAAGAGTACCATAATTGTTCTACAAGAATGGCTTTGGTATTAAATAACCCATGAATGTTGGTATGCCATAAAACAAAGAAACCAAATGAAACCAACCTCTCTACCACAGGCAGGGTCAATTATAAAGTAAAGCTCGTTCGAATTCAGTTGTCCTTCTCCTAGATTGGTTGCCTAACCAAGACTAAAGGACCAAGTCTTCTCTACAATTATTATTTCCCCATAGTTGGGGAATAAACTACGGATTCTTGTCTTACACAAGAGCATTAGCGCTAAGAAAAACACAAACAGGATCATCCAGGATTTGAACTCGGATAGATGATTCCATTTTCGAAGCTGATTATCGTTACGCTGAGCGTATCTATTTGTGTTTGAAAACCGGTACAATTGCAATCAGCAGCTCTATGAAGAAAAGGAGGAGAAAGAAAGAAAAGAAGAAGAAGAAGAAGAAGAAGGAGGAAGAGGAGGAGGAAGGAGAAAGAGAAGAAATGGAGGAAAAGAATTGAAAAAAGTGAATATAGAAGAAGACGGGAAGGAGGAAAAAAGAGGAAGAAGATAAAGAGGGAGAAGAAGAAGAAGAAGGAGGAAGATGAAAAGAGAAGATGTGAGAAGAGAAAGAAGAGGAGGAGAAAAAAGAGGAGGAGGTGGAAGGAACGGAAGAAAAAGTATAAAGAAGCGGCGGGAGAAAAAGAATAGAAGAAAAATGATGAAGAAGAAAAGGGGAAGGAGGCGGAGAAACAAGTGGGAGGTGGAAGAAGAAGAGCAACAGAAAGAAGAAGAAGAAGAAGAAGAAGGAGGAAGATGAAAAGAGAAGATGTGAGAAGAGAAAGAAGAGGAGGAGAAAAAAGAGGAGGAGGTAGAAGGAACGGAAGAAAAAGTATAAAGAAGCGGCGGGAGAAAAAGAATAGAAGAAAAATGATGAAGAAGAAAAGGGGAAGGAGGCGGAGAAACAAGTGGGAGGTGGAAGAAGAAGAGCAACAGAAAGAAGAAGAAGAAGAAGAAGAAGAAGAAGGAGGAAGATGAAGAGGGAGAAGAAGAAGTAGAAGGAGGAAGATGAAAAGAGAAGATGTGAGAAGAAAAAGAAGAGGAGGAGAAAAAAGAGGAGGAGGTGGAAGGAACGGAAGAAGAGCAACAGAAAGAAGAAGAAGAAGAAGAAACCCTGGGAATGAATCTTTTAAAAATATTTTAAGAAGTAAGGGCCCGTTGCAAATAGACGATCCATGAGGATTTCAAAATAACTTGGTCGATTTTGTTGAAATGCCTCTGGTAAAGAACAGCTGAAATAATCAAAAAGTTTCAATTGCGTCAATTTTAGCTAAAGCAATTGTTTTAAAACTCGCAAGAAAAGCGAATAATTTATGCATCGTGCACGTGTGTATAAGTTCTTATTTGTTTCATTGCTTGATGCGTGTTTTTTATCTTTTGGTTTATTTTGTTTATTATCGATTAGAAATCAAAGAAAAAAATGATTTGTCGACTCACCTAATCATGAACTATTAATCCAAAGTGAAAATTTGCGGTAAAAATCCTGCCGCCAGGCACCAGCGTTGAGAGGTTCCCTGGAATAAAAAAAAAAATATTAAAACAGGTTAGAAAATCAAAAGGGTCTCATAAAAATAACGATGCTAACTCCGATTTCGGTTCGGTTATCAAACTATCAGTTTCTGTGAAACTTTAAGAGCAGAAGTGATGAAGAAATGAAGACTCACAGACACACTTTAAGCAAAGTTCAATTCCACATCCAACATGTGAATTATCCAAAGAAAATAAAAGAAAGGCATGGAACTTTTACGTTTCATCCTCATAAAATTTATTAATTGATCTTGAAAAAAAAAATCTTTTCACTACTTCCCTTTAAGCAGTCAAGAAAACTGATTGACTGATTCTAACCCAATGCCAACCCATCTAGAGTTATTTCATACATAGCGGTCACTTTTTTTAATGGCATATCAAACTTCGTGGATTATTTAATGCCAATGTCATCCTTGTATAATAACATTAATGGTATTGTCAAATCCATAGCTGAAGGTATTAAAGGTTTCATACCTTTTTCAATGGCATTAGTCCAAAAGTGAACGCAATAAGGCCACTGGAGCTCGATCTCGCCTACATCAATGTCACTATCCAACACGTTAGCCATAACGCTACTAGAGCATAGAGATTAAGAGATAGAGGTTAGATAATTTCTAAACTGATGTATGATTTCAAGAAGTCTTATTTAATGCCATTAATTATAATGTTTCAAGTAATTATTTCTATTTAATAATAATTTTTGTATAGTAATATGGTTACACCGGTTCATCGGCTAGTGTGTAGAGTATTTGCCCGGGACCTGGGTTCAATCCCAGGTCGCGTCATACCAAAGACTTTAAAATGGTACTTGATACCTCCTTGCTTAACACTCAGCAATATAAGCTACGTATCAAGGGTAAAGTGGAACAATCCAGAGAAAGGAGTAGTGCCCTCCCCTACACCTCTGTGTAGTAGCTATTGAAAAAGAAGCCTTCTGGTCGCCTTCGACTAAGGTCGGCAACTTATATAATATAACCAACAACGGTTGATATGCCATAAAAACAAATTAAACCAAACTAATATAAATAATTTACACACAGTTATACTGCTACAAGTATTCCTATCTAAAACGAATAATTTTCGGACAGATCTATTCAACTAACAAGTGCTATCTCTTCAGATCAGAGTGAATCTGGTAGTCATGGCAATGAAGGGCTACTCCCCATTTCTCAGGTTTCTAGAACTGATGCTGTTTAGTGTCGTACCCAGGACACCAATTTGCAGTGGATACAATCAGCCTATTCTAAGCCTCGCTGACTGAGTGAAAAGAAAATTGATTTGTTAACAATATTCCTATCAGATATGAAAAAGGTTGGTTTGGTTTGGTTTTATGGCATATCAAACCTTGTAGGTTATTTAATGCGAAATCCATTTTTATACATATAAACAGTTTGATTTCAAACAATTCAGTTTAGCATAAGCCCACAGTTTAGTTCTATTTGATCCATAAATAGTACTCTATCAGGTGCTACAACTCTGACGCTGTGTAGACCTGGGAGCGATGGCAATAAAGGGGTACTCCGCATCCTCCGAAGCTCCAGCATTACTGGAGCCTCACCATCAGATTGTTTAGTGTCATATCTAGGACACTCGTAGGGGGGAGTCTTACCCCTCTACAGAGATGCAGTCGATGTATTCTACAGCCCTAGCCGACTGGGCCAATAGGAAAATGGACATTCACCAATGATGTTAGTGGAACAGCATACAATTAAAACGGATATAATAGAGTATTACAGTATCTCCCATAAGTAAGTATCTTTTGTGAAGAAGAAAACTAGTTTTTAATTGACAGGGTGTACTTATTTATTGGCGATATTGTATGAAATGACCTTTGCGGATGTCAATCAGAATTTGAAATCTGTCTTCTTGTGTTTGTGCTCTGCTCATTGAAGAATTTATTTAAAGGGGGTTTATTGAATATTCGTTTAAATCTGGGTTAATGAAAGTCGTATTTGTAGTCATAGAAGCAACAGTAATAGTAATGGCAGCATAAAAAGAAAATGTAAAATAAGCTGATCCGTGTGAACATGATCATTGTAGTACTAAAAAGAGTCCTAAATACCCTTGAAAAGAAGCGAAGCAGAAATCTGAAGAATTATTCTGAAGGTTCAAACCATATGATGTAGATCTGAAAACACTTGTTGTCACTTGATCTACAGTGAAAGGCATTGGTGTACCCTGCTGGGAAAATAACTTATATTACAATTATCCGATCTCCGCACGTACTTTAACGTAATAAAACCAAAATGACATTGTAGCGTGATTTTTGTTTGAGATATATCATTAAAATGCTCTCGCATTTTCATCGAAGCTTAAGATGCCAAAATTTTAGTATTTTTAGCGAAAGATTATATTACCAAAACAGATGTTATTTATGACCAGACTCTACAGCATTAGAACTTAGGGTTAAACATTCGGCTTAAGTAAAAATATGACAATATAGCAGTCCTTTTGAACTGCTATGTAATCGTATAGCACACCCTTTTCGTAGATTTACGCAGTTATATTTTTGGTGACAATTTCAATGAGGTAGAGTTTAGAATTAAATAAATCTTAATAATATCTGTTTTTATCTTGCAATGATGTCACAGAAGTAATAAAATTTAAGTATCTTTGGTTTAGGAAAAACATCAACATTTCATTAAAAAATAGATTATCAGCGGTATACTTATTTATGGGTGATTGTGTGTGTGTGTTTTTGAAAGTGTATATATGAGTGTAAGCGTGTATGTGCATATGTGTGCGTATGCGTTTGTCTATGTGTTCACGTATATATGTGTGTGTGTGTGTGTATAATTGTGCATGCTTGTCTGTGTTCGCATATGTGTGCGTATGCGTTTGTCTATGTGTTCACGTATATATATGTGTGTGTGTGTGTATAATTGTGCATGCTTGTCTGTGTTCGTATGTGCATATGTGTATATATGTTGTGTAGGCGCTAGTGCGTATATGTGTATGCGTGTATGCTTATGTGTGAGCGTGTGTGCGTATGCGTAGCAATGTGTATGTGCGTGCGTTTGTGTATGTATGCGTGTATATGCGTGTATGAATGTGAATGAATATGTATATGCGTGTGTGGGTATATGTGAGTGTAAATGTGTATGTATGTGTGTACGTGTGTGTGTGTATCAGTGTGTATGTATGTGCGTATGGGTGTGTGCGTGCATGGATGCGTCTATTTATGTATGTGTATGTGCGCGTATATATGTGCGTATGTGTGTATATATGCATACGTGTATATGAATGTGTATGCGTGTGTGCGTATGTGAATGTGTATATATATATATATATATATGTTTGTAAGTGCGTATGTATGTAAAGTTGGCGACCTAAGTCGAGGGTGACCCGAAGGCTCCCTTTTCAATAGCTACTACACCAATGTGTAGTGGACGGCGCTACTCCTTCCCCCAGATTTCTCCCTTTTACCCTTGATACGTACCTTATAATGTTGAGTGTTAAGCAAGGAAGTATCAAGTACCATTTTTTAAGTCTTTGGTATGACTCGACCTAGAATTGAACCCTGCTCTCCCGGACCATTGGCGAACACTCTACCCACTAGGTCAATGAACCGGAGGTGTATGTTTTTATGTATGTATTCGTATGAGAGCGCCTTTGTGTATGTGTAAGGGTATGTACGTGCAATTGTGTGTATGTGCAAGTGCGTGTGTGCATCTGTGCGTGTATGCGGTATGTGTATGTGAATCTATGTGTGTGCGTATGTGCGTGCCGATGTGTATGTGTGCTGCGTATATGTGTGTATGTGTAAGTGAGTGTATATGTGCTGCTTATGTGTGTGCGTGCTTGTATATGCGTGTGTGTGTGTGTGAACTAATAGTGTTGTCATTCTGGTAACAATCTATGTGTGTGTGTGTGTATGTGCGTGCGCATGCGTATGTGTGTGTGTGTGCTGCCTATGTGTGTGCGTGCATGTGTGTGCGTGTGTATGGGCATATGTTTATGTGTGTGTGTGTGTGTGTGTGTGTGAACTAATAGTGTTGTCATTCTGGTAACAATCTATGTTCCGCATCATATTACATGACGCATGTTTCATTTCGGATTTGGTGAGGCATTTACGTTTTAACGAATCAACCAATTACTTCCTTCATTTCTCTTTATTACTTTGCCGTCAAGGCTTTTAACATTTCAATATCATTTTTCTTCTTAAATGTATTTATTTCACTCACATACATAAGCAGAGGCGTATAATCTGGGTGTGCTTGCTTAACTTACCAGCCAAAGATGGTAAATTCTTGATAAATATGAAGATCACTCAATGAATCAACACAAAATTTTCTGTTTTAAAATATTCTGGAAGTTTTTCTGAAAAAGCATTTTCAACATCAACAACTAGCTTCACGATAATATGTCTCAGAGTGGAAAATGGGAGAATCGGAAAATTATAAAAATAAAGGTCGAAAGGTGAACAACATTACAGTAGCACATCTCCTGTGTATTGCTATGCATAAATTCGTTAAATGAATAACCTAATCTGGTAAAAAGGACATAATAATGAATCCCCCGGACTTAGCTTTGCCGCACATGGCATGTAGAATATCATTCTCTTTTTTTTTTTATCTGTTACTTTTTATTTGTCTCCGACCTCCCTAACACATATATTTGTTTGCCCGGTCGGCTGGGGCTGTAGAATACACCGACTGCTTCTCTGCAGAAGAGTAAGACTCCCCCAACGAGTGTCCTGGTATATGACACTAAACAATCTGATGTTGAGGTTCCAGTAATGCTGGAGCTTTGGGGAATGCGGAGTACCCCTTCATTGACACCGCTCTCAGGTCCACTCTGGCCTGGAATGGTAACATCTGATAGCGTCCTATCTATGGGTTGAATATAAATAAATTGTGTTCTTATGCAAAACTGAATTGTTTGAAAAAGAACACTGAAACTACTAACACTAAACTGAATTTTTTGAAATAGAACTGATTTTGACATTGAAACTGTACGTACACTAAACTGAATTGTTTGAAATAGATCTGTTTAGACATTTAACAGTGCGCAGAGAAAAACTATGCTTATACTAAACTGAATTGTTTGAGTTAGAACTGTTTAACTAAACTGAATAGCTTGAAATAAAAATGTTTTTGACAATTAAACTGTGTAGTCATGTTAAACTGAATTGTTTGAAATCGAACTGATTATTAGTATAAAAATGGATTTGGAGTTAAATAACCAACAATGGTTGATATGCTATAAGCCCAACCAACTAACCAACCAACCAACATATATTTGTGTGTGTGTGTGTGTGTGTGTGTGTGTTCTGAAAATTTCTTCCACTGTGTCGCCGGAGCTTAGAATATGTTGACTCTATTTCTTGCATAGAGGAATATTTCACCCATTCCAAAGAAGTGAGATAACACTTAAGGTGTATAACGCTAAACTGCATTTGATGGTGAGGCTCCACTTCTTGAGATTTCGGGATTTCAGAATACTTCTTCATTGCCATTACTCCTTGACCTATTTTGACCCACGCCCACTTTACACAAAGCCCACTTCGACCCAGAGAAGTAGTCCCTGTTAGGATTCCATCTAAGAGTCAAATAGATCAATTTTACTCGTATTCGAAAGGAATACATGATGACATATAATTGTAAATTATTTGTATTAAGAATAGTAATTTGATATGACTGTTTATTATTATTATTATTATTATTTGTTACTTGAAACTGCGTACCTGTGCACAAAACATATTAATATCATATGGAAATAAAGAAATGTTAGCGACCATTGTTGAGGGCGACCCGAAAGCTCTTTTATCATTAGCTACTACACCGAGGTGTAGGGGACGGCGCTACTCCTTTCCTTGGATTGCTCCACTTTACCTTATATACGTACCTTATAATGCTGAGTTTTAAGCAAGGCGGTATCAAGTACCACTTCTTAAATCTTTGGTAAGACTCGACCTGGGATTGAACCCCGGTCTCACGGACCATTGGTGTATACACTACTCACGAGGGCAATGAATCTGTATCATATATAATATATATAGAAATAATAACCGTGTAATTATTTGTATTTGATGGGAATACTTGAAACTATATAACTGTAAATTATTTGTATTTGATACGAATACTTGATATAGAACTTTACAAAAAATGTAAATTTAATCAACAGTAGGCCTGAAATTATCTTTGACGGGTTGATATGCCGCTAAAATCAAACAATTTCCTTACGTTCAAGTACATAATAATGAAATAAACGAGGTTAACGAAAGCATGGATAGCTATCAATAGGCTATCGATTATATGGAAATCAGACCTAACCGATAAAATGAAACGCAGTTTCTTCAGGCAGCGGTCACATCGATACTGCTATATGGGTGCACTACATGGACGCTAACAAAACGGCTGGAGAAGAAGCTAGACGGCAATTACACAAGAATGCTACGTGCAATCTTCAACAAGTCCTGGCAGTAACACCCCACAAGACACCAACTGTACGGCCACCTGCCTCCTATGACGAAAACTATTCAAGTTAGACGAACCATACATGCAGGACACTGCTGGAGAAGCAGGGACGAACTCATAAGAGATGTACTCTTATGGACCCCCACACATGGTCGTGCAAAAGCAGGACGACCGGCACGCCCTCAACAATGGTCGCTAACATTCAGCAGCTATGTGAAGATACGGGATGTTGTCCTGAAGACCTACCTAGGGCGATGAACGATAGGGAGGAGTGGCGAGAGAGGGTCAGGGATATCCGTGCTCCCAGCGCGACATGATGATGATGAAGAAAGTTGTGACAGAAAAATATCTACATTTAAAATCAAGTGTAATATTTTTCTAAAAAAGAAAAAAAATTGAATAAGAAATACGCTATCCATGGCAACCGATATTTTTTTTGAGTCTAAAACGCTTCTTGATTACTCCGATTATGTTGAAAATATTCCTTAAAAGCTCCGTAAAAAAACGATAAAACTAACAGTCATTGGTTCATCAAATATTAACCAAATGTCTGAAGAGAGACTGTTTATAAACATGACTCACATAAATCCGCTGATGCCTTTAAAATAAGGTTTATTCAATATGTTTGAAGTTTACGCCGTGGCCCATAGACTTTAAGTTGTTATTTTTGTATAGCACGGAGCGTATGTTTCTAAGTCGACTTCTTAGAAGAACGTCATACGGCTATGTTTTCAGCTGTTCTTTGCAGACATATTGACGGTGAGTAGCAATCTATTCTCGCTTTAGATTTTTCAACTCCAACCTGATGATGAGGCCACGTACATTCACTCAGGTGCCGACCTGCCTCGTCACTTTAGATAACTGCGTATTTAGCGCAGGTGTGAAGATTTTGAATGAGAGGTTTTTAAAGGCCGGTATACATGTCCTCGTGGTGTATAAGAGGCGTTCGTATCAAGTGGAGTCGGCTCCTAGAGTTTATATCCTGAACGAGGCTGTTTGCATTCCGCCTAGCACTAATACTCTCGGTAAAGGTATCAATCCAACTATTCCCTCTTCGGCTATGGGTACATAGAAAGGTAGACTGGGCTCTTTAAGTTTGGTGAGTCAACCGGTTTAGCAGACGAAAAAAAATGGATTCATATCATTTATGAGACCTGGGTAAGGATGGACTTCACAAAGTTATTCCAGTCTACGGGAAATCATTTCCACTCTTCTCAAAAAAATTGACCTTATATTGCATCCTGCTTCTGGTGGAGGGGTTAGGTAAATAAAAGTTAGGTGCTCGTAGCGTCAGAGATAGTGAATTCGGCTACTTGAATTTAAAATTCTGAACAGATCACCAAAATAAAGAATTTAAGAGGTGCCCGTGGTGTAATGGTTATCATCGTCGGAAATGGACACGGCGACACGAGTTCAAATCATGGACGAGACATTGCATTTCACATTGCACTAATACTCTGGGAAAGGTATGAAACCAATTGTTTTCCATCCAGCTATGGGTAAATAGTAGGACAGAACAGGTTCTTCAGCCTTGGTGAGACAACTAGTTTAGGAGAAGGAAAACTATGAATTCAAACCTGTTAAACTCCGCTTAAAAATTGACCTTGTGTCATATCCTCCCCGAGCGGAGGGGTTGGGTAAATATGATATAAAGAATTTAAGAATTGTAAAGATTGACTTGAAATAACATCGGATCTGATAGGTAAAGGAATGAAAACAACATATACTCATATATAAAAAAAGTTTCGCTTGATCTTTATATAGGGTTACCGAATTCAACATTCACCTGAGGAAATGTCGAAGTGCATAACGATCGAAAAATTATGATAAACATTGACAAAACCGAGAAAACTGTAAATATATTGCTCATAACTTTAAGAAGAAATTTCAATATTTTAAAAACTTTATTTTATTAATTAACAATTATATGGAGGCGCTTGTAGCGTCGTTGGAAATGGACTCGGCTACTCGGGTTCAAATCTTCAATGAGGCATTTCACATAAAGCTAATATCAATAGGAAAGGCATGAATCCAGCTATTCTCCCTCCAGCTATGGGTAAATAGCTGAGCAGACTGGGCTCTTTAAGCTTGGTATGACAATTAGTCAAGGAGAACGAAAACTGAATTCATATCGTTTACGAGACCTGGATAGGGATGGGCTTCGCCCGGCTCTTTCGGTCCAAGACATACAATATGAGTCGTGCACCCCCTCCATGACCGAAATTGGACAAACCAGTAAGTAAACACGTCCTTACATTTTCCTATCGGAATTTTCCAAATTAAGTTTTATTTCCTCCAACTTGAACGTAGTAAATATCAAGAGGGATTTATCCGACTCAACGGCAATGTGACTGAAGTATTTCCCCATCCATATCAGTAGTGAAAAAAGAAAAGACGACTGCATTTTCTCTAGTTGCAAAGCTCTAGGGAATAGGGAGTTGCCTCTTCGCTGAAATTACTCCCAAGTCCACTCTAACAGAGTGGTAGTACTTATTCTAATCCCATTTATAGATCAAATAAATCTGAAGATAATGTTTAGAATGACTGTGAACTTTATTGATACATTTGTTTTTATAACTTTGATGATGACAATCATTAAATAGAAAAAGTTATTTGAAACTATATAATTGCCAGCAGATTGCTCGTAATAGAAAGGAATACCCGATACCTTTTAACTCGAAGCAAATACTAGTATCAAGAATAGTAATTCAAAGCTACAATTGTTTACGCACTAGTATTACTGGAAGTACTTACTCTATGACATACTGCTTTTAAGATGGTCACAGATATACATAAACTTATTAAAGCCTATTCTTAAAATAAGTAAGTAAAGTTGGCGACCGTAGTCGAGGGCGACCAGAAGGCTCCCTTTTCAATAGCTACTACACCGAGGTGTAGGGGACGGTGCTACTCCTATCCCTGGATTGCTCCACTTTAACCTTGATCCCCACCTTATATTGCTGAGTGTTAAGCAAGGAAGTATCAAGTACCATTTTTAAAGTCTTTGGTATGACGTGACCTAGGATTGAAACTAGGTCTCCCAGACCATTGACGAACACTCTAGCCACAAGGCCAATGAGCCAGTTATTAAACCGGGTCACTGGCCTAATGAATAGAGTGTTCGCTAATGGTCCAGGAAACCAGGGTTCAATCCCAGGTCGAGTCATACCAAAGACTCAAAAATTGGTACTTGATACCCCCTTGGTTAACACTCAGCATTATAAGGTGGGGATCAAGGTTAAAGTGAAGCAATCCAGAGAAAAAAGTAGCGCCCTCCCCTACACCTCGGTGTCGTAGCTATAGAAAAGGGAGCCTTTCGGTCACCCTTGACTAAAGGGAGACAACTTAACTTTTTACTTCTTAAAATCATAATGAAATTTGATATCCTATAACTATGATAAGTGATATTTGTTAGTACATATAATGCACATTGGACACTGCTCGTGCGTATTGATGGTTTGGTTTGGTTTGGTTTTATGGCATTTCAACCCTTATAGGTCATTTAATACCTAATCTTTTTATACATATATTAAATATAGGAATTCAGAACACATTTTGTAGATAACATTTTTAAACAACCCTGAGCTCATTTTTGCTTTGGTTTCGGTTTTATGGCATATCAACCTTTGTAGGTTATTTAACGCCAAATCCACTTTTATGTAAATAATCAGTTCTATTTCAAACAATTCAATTTAGCATGAGTACACAGTTTAATAGTCAAAAACACTTCCATTTCAAACTATTCAAGCAGTTACATATAATAATTCAGATTAGTGTAAGTACAGTTTCAATGTTAAAAACTGTTCAATTTCAGATAATTCAGTTAAGTACGCAGTTTTGATGTCAAAACAGTTCTATTTTAAACAATTCAGTTAAGCATAAATATGCAGTTTAAATGTATAAAAACAGTAAACGCCAACCACCGTTTAGTTCTATTTAACTAATAGATAGGACCCTTATCAGGTGCTACCACTCCGGGCCAGAGTGGACCTGGGAGTGATGGCAATAAAGAGGTACTCTGGATTCCCCAAAGCTCCAGCATTGCTGGAACCTCACTATCAGATTGTTTAGTGTCATACCAGGACACTCGTTGGGGTTTCTTACCCTTCTGTAGAGAAACAGTCGGTGTATTCAACCGCCCCAGACGACAGGGCAACTCATTTTTGCACTCAGTGAAATAGTTTCAAACAATTCAGTTGAGAATAAGTACGCAGTATTTTGTTTATACACAGTTAGTAATTTGTTTAAATACGGTTTTTGGTTTACACACATTTAAATGTAAAAACAGTTCTATTTTGAACAATTCAATTTAGTATGAGTACAGTTTAAATGTCAACAGTTCTATTTGATCCATATATAGGACCCTACCAGGCCAGAGTAGTCCTGGGAAACGATAGCAATGAAGGAGTACTCAGCATTCCCCAAAGATCCAGCATTAGAGCAGAGGAGTAAGAGCCCCCTCTAAAATGTTTTTCTTGGGTATGACACCAGACTGCAACTGATGTTGAGGCTCTTGTTCTGGATATCAGGGGAGTGTAAAGTACCCCTATATGTCCTCACCCTCAGGTCGACTCTGATCCAGAGTGATAGTACCTGTTTGAGTCTCCTGTATGGGTTTGCCCAGTTGGCTGGGATTGTAAAAATACACCGACTGCCTCTCGGCAAAGGGGTAAGACTACCCCAAAGAGTGCCCTGTTTATGACACTAAACAATTTCTTGGTGAGGTTCCAGTAATGCTGGAACTTTGGGGAAAGCAGAGTACCCCTTTATTGCCATCGCTCCCAGGTCCACTTTGGCCCGGAAGAGTAACGCCTGATAGGGTCCTATCTATGGGTTGACAAGAACTAAACTGCATACTTATGCAAAACTGAATTGTTTGAAATATAACAGTTGATATGCCATAAAACTCAAACAACCAACCAACATCTTGTATGGGTTCCACGGGATTTGTTTAAACATGAATCCTATAGTGTGTGAAAAAAAAAAACTCTTAAGAAACAGCTACAAAAAAATTCAATATGAATGAACAATGAACGCGATTCCTTAACATTTTGGCATAAAATAACCCTGAATGGGTTGAAATACCGTTAAATCAAATCATCTAATCAAGAGGAACTTTTTAGAGAGCTGCAATTTATTCTTATATAAGTATATTTATTTGTTTATTATATATATGAAGACATCATTAAATAGGTTTCCAGACTTTTTTCGTATGGTCACGTTTATTGATAGTACACACATGAAACTCTAGTCCCCTTCCAAGTAATCTCCTCCGGCTGCAATGTACTTGTACTGTTCCAAAAACTTCTGGAAGGCCCCATGGAAGTCGTTTTGTGTGAGCGTGTCAATGACCATCGTCGCAGCCTCTTTCATCGTATCAATTGTCTCATAACGGCAGCCTCTGAGCTTAGGAAATAACCAAAAGTCACAGGGAGCAACGTCTGAACTATAGTGAGGCTGAGGAACTGTCTTGATGCCCATCTTGGTCAAATAGTCTGTGACAAGGACGGGGTTGTGGACTGGTGGATTATCCTGGTGGAAATGCCACTGAGCCGATTTGAAGAGTGCTGGCCTCTTTCGACGGAATCTCTTCCTGAACTTCCTTAAAACCTCAACATAGTAACCCTAACACTAACCCTTTGATCAATCACCTCTGGTATATTGACTTCCTTACTCCTCCCACACCTCTCATCATCCCTCACAGACTCCCTGCCTTCCTTGAATCTCTTATGCCACTCAAAAACTGATGCTCGATTCATGCAAGATGGTCGAAAGGCAGTCTGAAGCATTCCATACGCTTCTGTGGCATTTTTTCAAAGTTTAAAGTAGAATTTTATTACATATCGTTCTTCTAAAGTGTCCTCACGTCCAGATTGTATTTATGAGATTTACCAACAGTGACAATCAGACTTTAGTATGGTGTATTCCAATTGCTGCTGTAGCTGTTCATTTGAAGCTGAAATCATAAAAATTGGTCAGTCATCTCATAAGATGTATAGCAATAACATTCTGAATCTTCAAGAGTCTATGACAATTTTAAATGCCTGTACAAAAAAAGTCTGAAAACTTATTGAAGGCACCACATACATACGTTGGAGAAGAGTTCTTACGTTATTTAAATAAAATAAAGCCGTCATATTTCTAATTGAAAGCAAACCGTACTAGTGAGTGATTGGGAGTAAAATCTCTTACTTGAGTGATTTTTTTTTTGTAAATATAGACATAATCTAATATGTAAGACCTCCCATGTTGGCATGTATTTTTGTCATTTTGATAGACGAATACACGGGAAGATATAACAAAAAATCAGTCCCTTTAAGTAAATAAACTGCAAAATGAGGCACGACCGTCTTGCACACTTGCTAATCTTAAGCTCATGAAACTAATAAAATAGAATCGACTTTCGTTGAGAGAAAAATCTAGTTTAGAAGATAGGTCATAATTTCCCATCTACAAATATGAATGATTGCTTCGTCAGACGTCTGGTTATTAGAAAAGGTCAGAAAATTTCTTAGTTATTAATTAAAAAAAGTTTCTTGTTTATAAACCTTTCCCAACACCATCTCCCTCTCGATCTGATGAATTCTTGAAGCTATTGTTCAATTCACAAAAGATTCGTCCACATTTTGCCAAGCATATCCGATTGGTTGGTCGTCCTCTAATAACTGGCCAATCAGCACCAACTGACGTAATTTGAAAGCCATAAAACCTGTTATGATCACGCTACCGCTGTCTCTATGGAAACACCAGCAGACATGAAGGCCCTTCCGTGGAGACGAATAGTTTACGTCTCCATTGGCCGATTTAAAGAACACAAAGCCAAAGATGAAAGTATCAAAATGGTCTCATCCGATTCAGGGAAAATAGTTCTTGAGTACTATACAATTCTCATCCATTTTTCTTTTTTTCATCTGAATATACAGAATGTCTCAAAATAGATGCAACCTATTTAAATATGATTTTGATTTATTGCTGAGACAAGCGCAATGGAACACGTCCCGTAAAAAATGCATCCTTCGAGCTAGAGATATCAAGTCAATTTTTTTTTAAATAGTTATTATATCAGCTTCCAGGACATGCAACTTTTTTGAGTTTCTTGTCTAAATAATAAATCATTATCATTTAAATATAAATCATTTTGAGATATTTTTTAAATGATTTTATCTCCAAATAAATAGTGACACAAAATATTTTTCCTCTCTTGTCCAAGGTATTGTGATCAAGGATTAATAGTTGTTATAGTATACTATTTTCAAATTTGAAACAAAAAAAAAACGCAACATTATTATTACCAGAGTTATTAGCAGTCACATGGATCCTATGTATATTGAGACACCCAGTATATATACATTGACTGAGTGGCCATAAATAATAGGGTAGTCACATGGGTCCCATGTATTTTGAGACACCCTATATTTTACAAATTTTCCATAAATTCTTTTCTTTCCTTACTCCTTGCTTTTTTAATTCCTTTTTTGAACAACATTTTTCCATCTTTCTCTTTCAATATTCATATTAATTCTTTCTTTTTCCTAATCCGAAACTTTCTATATCTCTTTTGATTATAGCCTTATCATTTTAAGATCCTTCTTTCTTGGTTTTCTTCAGAGTGATATTTACATATCTGTTTGTCTGCTAGATTGTCTGCTTCCTTACTTTTTCCTCCTTTTTTTTTTTTGATCCCTTCCGTCTTTTTCTTCCTTTCTCCATTTTTTTGTCTAGATTCTTTCTTTCTTTATTTTTGTTCCCTCTTTTCCCCCTACCTTTTCCCCTTTCTCGCTTGCTTCTTTCTTTCTTTTTTAATTCTTTTCGCTTTCTTCTTCTTCTTCTTCTTCTTCTTCTTCTTCTTCTTCTTCTTCTTCTTCTTCTTCTTCTTCTTCTTCTTCTTCTTCTTCTTCTTCTTCTTCTTCTTTTTTTTAGATTATTTCTGTCTTTGTTTTTGTTCCCTTCTTTTTTCATTTCTTCCTTGTTTCTTTCCATTTTTCTTTCTTTGCTTTCTTCTTTCTTTCATTTCTCCCTTCTTCCTTATTTCATTCAGTTTCCTTCCTTCTTTTTTTTATTCCTTCCTTCTTTTTTATACTTTTTCTTTTTCATTCCTTTTTTTTGTTTTTGATCTCTTACTTTTAAAATTTTCTTCCTTCCTTCCTACCTTGCTTATTTTCTCGCTTTTTTCTGTTTTTCCTTCCCTCTTTCTCTTTGTCGTTTCCTTCCTTCATTTTAATTCTTTTTTTTCTATACCTTTCTTTTTTATGCTTTCCTTTATTTTTTATTATTACATTTTACTCCTTCCTTTCTTCCTTCCTTTGTTATATATTGACCTTCGACCGAGCCGTCAATCAAGAGATATAAATAAGCCGAAGAAGAGCGGAAGCAGGTGGGCGTAGGAAAGAATATAGACAAAATGCCTGCGGCCGTCGAGTTCAGTTGAGTGAAATGCCTGAGTGAGAACCAGCTTGCAGAGGGCTGCGTCCCTCTGTGACCCAGCCAAGATGCGAAAGAAGAGCTGCTATGGTCAAGAGAAGAAGTTGGGTCAATATAGCAGTCTGTCCCTGTCTCCACTCATACACGACAGAACATCAACACTTTCGAGAATAAACTGTGAGAGTTACATTTTTGTAAAGAAGTGTATTCGTTCGTTTGTTGAAGTCGTCATGATCCGTTGATTATGTTTACGCATATATTTGTGTATATGTATACGTGTAGTTGTATTATGGGTATACAACACCTTCCTTCCTTCCTTCCTATATCCATTTTTGTTTGCTGTTGTTGTTTTTTGTTTCCTTCCTTCATTTTTTTTCTTTTCTCTTTTGTTTGCTTTCAAGTATTCTTCATTCACTTTTTAAATTCCTTCTTTCCTTTTTTTTTTGAAATTCATGCCTTGCTTTATTTTTTTCTTCTTTCTTTGCATTCTTCCTTCTTTGGTTCCTTCCTTCCTTCATTCTTTCTTTTTCTTTATTCTTTATCATATTCTTTTCTAAATCAAAACAGTTTTTATCTGGTTTAGTTCTGATCCCTTTTTGTTTACAATTGTCTTTTTTCCCGCCTTTTCGTTCGAGTTTAGAATACACTGACTGTATACCCCACAGAAGAGTATGACACCCCCACACACAAAAAATGGGTGTCCTTGATATGATACTAAACTACATCAATTGTAAAGGTTCGATTTTTTGTAGCTTTGGCAAGTGTAGAGTACCCCTCCATCGCCATTACTCCCAGGTCCACTTTACCCTTGAGTGGTCGTACTTCTTAGGGTCTTAGCTATGAACCAAATAGATCTGTTGAAAAACTATTTGTATTCGATAATACCGTGTGCAAAAAAAAAAAAAAACTCTAAGAGACAGCAACACGAACAATTTAAACATAAACGTATCATGAATACGATTCCCTACCCTCTATGCATAAAATATCCCAAGACGTGTTGACATGCTGATAAAATCAATCAATCTTTTACTTTCTCTCTCTGTGAGTATAGCTCTTATCTTAATTTGTTCAATAATCAAAATCTCATAAACTGATAGGCAGAGAGAACTCATCGTTGCATATAAAGTTTCAAGTATGTTTTTCACATCCAATAACTGGTTAGATTCAGTTTATATCAAGGGTTTTCAACTGTAAGACTCAAAAGAGCAATTACATCCCAGGGAAGAGGCAGAGCAGACCGAAAGTGTGATGAAGAGGGTGTCATTTACACCGGTTATTATGCTAATCTACAATACAACTGAAAAATCAAAATGACTCCGCATATGATTGTAAATGGAAGTACAAAATGGAGGGCATCAAATTTTCCGATTCAAATTTTCCGTTATTCTGTTTTTACTTTTGCTAAATTCTTTTTTTTTCCATTCTCACTTTTGATAAATTCTGTTTTTCTCTTTTCTGTTGTGTTTCCCGAGGGCTAGGAGCCCAGTCCGCCCGACTATTTACTCGTAACTGGGGAGAGAGAATTAAAAAAATGGAGTCATCCCTTTTCCAAGGGCTTTATTATAGATTGAAATACAGTCTTGATTAGAATTCAACTTTGTTCGCCGATTCAACCAAAGTCGATCACCTTTACGTTACCGCCCCCCAATAAATAAATTAAAAAATATTCAGATAAAGATATGAAATTTACTAGGTCTTTTCGGGGGTCAAACTCTCGTCTCATGGACAAAAATCAAGCGATACTTTTTATATAGAGAATACCGTCGACTTTACCGTATAACATCTTGTTAATTTAACAAACAGTCAAATTAAACTGAAAGTACCGGTGCCTGTTACATCACTGAATTTAAACAGCCATAATCCTGTTCAATAATCAAATGGGTGACAACTGGACTTAACAACAGTTACTGTAGACAAACTGAGGCCTTTGTTCTATACTGAAACAAATGCTTAGTCAATAACAATCCTATTTTGATGGTTGAAATTACTATTCTGCCAAATTCCGTTCCTTTCCAAGTTCTTAACTGAAATGTAATATCTTAGACCGATCGTGTGGAAAAATCTAGTTTCTTTCTTTAATGTCATATCCACCTTCGTAAGTTATTTAACCATTCTTATAAAATAACTGTAGTGGTACTTTTTAACAAATAACTGCGTGTACAGTAAGAAATATTCCCAAGGTTTGGTTTCATTTTACATCATATCAACCATTGTAGGTTATTTAATATCAAATCCTTTTTATACATACATACATACATACATACATACATACATATATCACCATTCTTAAACGAGCCTGAGCTCATATCTTTCACACAGTTAAATCGTTTCATTTATTTCTATCTTATACGAATACACAGTTGAATGTAAAACAGTTCTATTTCAAACAATTCAGTAAAGCATAAGTATACAGTTTTTTGTTTACACAGTTAAAAGTAAAACAGTTCTGTTTTGAACAATTTAGTCAAGCATAAGTACACAGTTTAAATGTCAAACAGTTCTATTTGACCCGTAGACAGGTTCTTCCACTCTTGGCTAGAGTGGACTGGGAGTGGACTGGGAGCGATGTCAGTGAAGGGGTACTTCGCATTCTCGCCTCACCATCAGATTGTTTAGTGTCATAAACAGGACACTCGTTGGGGGAGTCTTACCCCTTTGCAGTGACGCAGCCGGTGTATTCTACAGCCCCTTCAGTCGACTGGACCAGAACATTTATAAGGACTTTTTAAAAAAATGGAAGCAACTTGCGCTTTTAATGACTTGGAAAGTTATCATTCATATCTGTTTTGTTGTATTGATAATACTTGGTGTCTTTGTTTAATGACATATCAATGTTCGCCGGTTATTTAATGCCAAAGCCATGCTTGTAGAAGAACAGTAGTGATACTATTGAACCTATAACTTGGTGGGGATAAGAGGGTTGGTACCTTTCTCGAGGGTTTTAGTCTGAAAGTGAACGTAATAGCACGACTGAAGCCATAAACCGTTTCCTGTGATGTCTCAATCCAACTCGTTAACCACTACAACAATTAATTAATTAAGTGAGAGAATCTCTCTGTTTTTTAAAACGATATTCACAATACCATTGGTTCACAAAAAAATTTACGTATTCATCTTTTCCCGTCCATGCATTATCTGTATTCATTCTATATATTGTAAGGGAAATTAATTCCCACGTGACAGGTACCATATGTTGTCCAGTTGGTTTGAAGGTTCTCATAATAATATGAGATTAGATACGAGGGTCATTTAATGAATAAGGTGAATATTGCCTAAAAATGGCAATAAGAGGCACTGTGTATATTTGTACCATAGTGATGGGTCCCTTTATGTCCCTGAATACTGTCTGTATGACCTTCTTTACTGACTACTGCGCCCGAAACTTTTTCTTTATCAAGCAGTCAGTATATTTCCCCTCCATGAAATTGTCTTTTCCACTCAGGTTCGTAGTTGCAAATCCACGTTTCGGTCATTTGTAAATTTCAAATGGTTTGGAATCACCAAAATTGAATGAAAGGCCCCAGTTTTATCCTGGAGCAGTCATTTTGAATAGCTTTAAAACAAATATTTATTAGTGAATAAAGTAAATTTTAGCTATGAAGCAATTTCAAACAAAGGCAGAATTTACATTTATTGAAAATAATCCTGCAAAAAATATTTTCTAAAAACTGTTCTTATTTATTAAATGACCCGCACAAATAGGCAGCTCCATACATACATACATACATACATATGAAAAAAATAGAATAGAAAGGTCTGATAGATTGGTATGAGCAGAATGTGATAGAAAGAGAGACTGAAAGATATGAATAAAATAACATAGATAGATCGAAAGATAGACTGATAGATATAAACAAAATTAGACAGATAGATAGATAGATATGAACAAAATAACATAGATAGAAAGATAGACTGATAGATATGAATAAAATTAGATAGATAGATAGACTGATAGATATGAACAGAATAACATAGATAGATAGAAAGATAGACTGATAGATATGAATAAAATTAGATAGATAGATAGATAGATAGATAGATTGATAGATATGAACAAAATAACCTAGTTGGATAGATATAAGCGGAATGAGACAGATGGAAATAAATAGAATTGATTTTGCTTTGTTTCAATGACATATCAACATTCGTGGGTTATTTAATGCCAAAACCCTTATTGCTGAAGGACTTTAGTGGTTCTATTTTTCCGGTAGTGAGGGGAGATAAGCGGAATGATACCTTTCCAAGTGGTTTTAATCTGAAAGTTAACGTAATAACGTGACTGGAATTCGAACTGACTTACTACGATGTTGCACTCCAGCCCGTCACTCACTTCACCGTGGCGACTCACTCATAGATTCATTGATAGATAAATAGAAACAGAATATATATATATATATATATATATATATATATATTTCAATCATACATCTTAGATGCACCAGGGAGGTCTTCAGTAATGCGCTGTCTTCATTGCCGATTTCGGGTTATTTCTGCATCATATCGGCTCCGACAGTAACCCCGGCATGACTTTGAAAGAGCCAAGCCGCTTCCGTGATCGCGACGTGCTACGCTCGTGCCTCTACCAAAGCAAAGAAAAAATATAATAAGGCCGGACTTCGGCTGTTCTTATAGACATCTGTCTTTTAGTATATATATATATATATATATATATTGTATACTTAGGCAGCAAATTATTGTCGAAACTGGTTTGGTTGAATACAGCGGATTGTTTCTTTTTTAAAATCTTCAAGTGAAGACGTTCAAGTCTTCTCACAAGTCTTCTTACTTCTGGATCAAGTTGATGAAGAAGGAACACTATATCAGCCTAAGCGCTTTCGACCATTTTACTAACCACCCATCCTAACAGAATGAACCAACCCCATCTATAATTTATAAAAAAACAAGCCACTTCGACTAAATATAAAACTCACTGTAATAAACGATCTGACACGCCCCCCCCCCACTGAAGATGACCAGCGAAATGGTCGAAAGCGCTTGGGCTAATATAGGGTTCTTTCTTACCAACTTGACCCAGACATAAGATTGCTAGTGAGAAGACTTGAAAGTCTTTACTTGAAGATTTTAATAAAGAAACACCTCGAGGTGTTCAACCAATCCTGTTTATATATATAGATAGATAGCTAGATAGATATCAACAGAGTATGTAAAAAGATATGAAAAATAGATAGATATTAAGAGATTAGATGTCAACGTTCACACACACACGCACATAGATAGATAGATAGATAGATAGTTAGATAGATGGATAGATAGATAGATAGATATGAACAAAATGAGCTTGCTATATAACCTTATGCGTGTATAAATATAGCTTTAAAAATACTGTTTTATATTCTGATATTGAAACCTTTTGTTGCAAGTAAATAAGAGCTAACCTCGTTTCCGTATTTGAATATATTTTTTTGTTTGTTTTATCATAGCATTCAAATCAAGTCTTGCAATTGAGAGGATAGACGTTCACTTAAGTTGAGTGGTTAACAAAACAAACAAACAAACAAACAAAAACAAGAAATTGCCGCTTTTTTTTCTTCTTTAAGTTCTGACTGTTCTGATCTCTGTTGGGTGTCCATATGGAATGGGCATTTATCTCGGGCGGTTTCATTAGCTAAGGTACGATTCCCAAGTCAGACAACGGAGCATTTCTGGAAAAGCTTGCCTTAATTGATAACATTGACTGATAAACATATGGAAAATAAAGTGAGGTTCCGTGCAACACAATTTCAGCAGATGGCAACAGATGGTTTTTTAAACAAGAGAAAAGACAGTATCTATTGAAACGGCTCTTAACACATACAGATATCCATACACAAATAAACACACTCTGTCAGTCTGCCTATCGGTACTTCTGTCACACACACACACAACCAAACACACACACACACACACACACACACACACACACACACACACACACACACACACACACACACACAAACAAACACACACACACACACACACACACACAAACAAACACACGCACTCAGAGAAACAGAAACATCATACATACCTACGTAACCACAAATTGTATCAAAAATATTCCCAGGGACGTAAACATTGTAAGGTTCAAAAGGTGGACACAATTGAAAATCTAAAAGCAGAAATACTAGCGTCGACATATATGCATCTACACCGGTTTAGTTTTTTAAAAAGTAAAGAAATGCACGAGCACACACACACACACACACACACATACACATTTTGATTGATTTATCGGCACGAGGAAAATTTACTATGGAATCTGATGGAAAAACATTCCTAGTTGCTTATTTTCAAGTCACGCTGAACACACCAGTTCTTGATAAATCATTAAAGTTAAGCAACAAGGATCCTCCCCAACTCTTAGATGGGTGACCACGCGGATTGTTTCTTTTTTAAAATCTTCAAGTGAAGACGTTCAAGTCTTCTCACAAGTCTTCTTACTTCTGGATCAAGTTGATAAAGAAAGAACTCTATATCAGCCCAAGCACTTTCGGCTATTTCGCTAACCACCCATCCTAACAGAATGAACCAACCCCATTTATTATAATAAGCAATTTAGTACTTAATTATCAAATTACAATTCATCAACTTTTCTAAGATGAAGATTTGTCAGTCGTTATTAATAATAATTTTGACTCGTATAATTTTTCAATCGTGTTAATCCTAGTTAAGAAGCAATAACTCTATTCAGTAATTGAATGGGTGACCACATAATAAGCATTTACCAAATCCATCCGCCACGAGAAGGATGTGACACAAGTTGAATTTTCAAGTGGAGTAAAGCTGGTTTGAATTAAAAGTTTTCCTTTGACTGGATACCTTGTCAAGGCTTGAAAACGCAGTCAATTCTGCTATTTACCTATGGCTGCCAGGAAGATATAATTTCATGCCTTCCCCAAGAACATTAACGTGAAATGAAAAGCAAATAGCTTTCTGCTAGGATTGAACTCGAGTCATCGGTTCCATTTTCTATGACAATACCATTACCACTTAGTAAAAGAAGTCATTATAAGTAACCTAGCATCTTTGTGTTAGACGAAGCCAAGCTTATTAAATAACATCTTTCTTTTTTATTTTATTAATTTTTTTTCTTTTGGAAAGATGAAGCTCAATCGTTATTACCAATACTTTTAGCTAGTTTCATTTCTCAATCTTCTTAATTCTTGTTAAGCAGCAATAACTCTGCTCAGTACTTAGATGGGTGACTATTCTGCGAGCAATATTGAACAAGTCCTGGAGACAGCACCCCACAAAGCAGCAGCTATACGGCCACCGACCACCCATCACGAAAACTATCAAAATTAGACGAACCAGACACGCGGAACATTGCTGGAGAAGTAGGGACGAGTTAATAAGTGATGTACTCCTGTGGACCCCTTCACATGGACGAGCAAAGGCAGGACGTCCAGCTCGAACCTACATACAGCAGCTCTGTGCCGATACGGGATGTAGCCCTGAGGATCTGCCGAAAGTAATGGATGATAGGGAGGTGTGGCGAGAGAGGGTCAGAAATATCCGTGCTGATAGCGTGACATGATGATGATGATTGAGAAACAAGAAAACTCACTCGAGTCGACTTTTCTACGACAACGAGGTACAGCGTAGATCAGAAATGGAAATAAAGAAGTTCCCGATGAAAGACGATTTCCAAATGATGCTCAAAATTTCACCTCAGTAAAACCGAGTTCTCCATCTTTGCTCTTTTGATATCTAAGCTACGACAGCATGGCCTCATAGTAGTCCAAATAATAAACCTATAACTTCTTCCTATACTCTAGTCTTTGATTTGTTGACGTTATAAAAAGCAATTAGAATTAATAATATAAAATGATTCATTTTAACAGCATGTCAACCCGTCTCGGGTTATATTATGTCAATAGATTAGCGAATTGCGTTGATTGAACGTTATTTACATTCTTTTATAGGGCTGTTTCTTTATAACATGCTTTCTAGATAGTGACCATATTTACCAACCCCTCCAGGATATGACACAAGGTCAATTTTTAAGCGAAGTTTAACAGTATATTGTCCTTAATTGGAATCATTTTTGAGAAGAGGCTTTTTAATCTGAGAATTAATTTTTATTTATTTATTTATTGCGGACTTTTCCCCCTCATCTTGGTAGTTTTTTGTGTTGTTTTTTCTTTCACTACGTTTCGGCCAAATTCCCTCTGATTTACCGCGACCTCGGATAGGAATGCTGAGTCTTGTAACCGTATCCCCAGTAATTACTGCCTTCCATAGTTGTTGTCTATCGCACCACGTTTTTGACCAAGTAAACCTCTGGCCGGCTTGGGTAGGATTTGAAACCGCTATCTTCTGACAATGCTCACCTGGAACCGAAGAGACTCACCGCCTCTATCCGCTGCGCCACGGGCGATCAAGGATGGATTTTTTGGTCTCATAAATCCTTATCAGGTCTTCCAGAATCGGGTCCGTACCGAATTTTTGTATATTGTCCTTAATTGGAATCATTTTTGAGATGAGGCTTTTTAATCTGAGAATTAATTTTTATTTATTTATTTATTGCGGAATTTTCCCCCTCATCTTGGACTTTTCCCCCTCATCTACCATCTACCTCATCTTGGACTTTTCCCCCTCATCTACCAAGATGAGGGGGAAAAGTCCGCAATAAATAAATAAATAAAAATTAATTCTCAGAAGTTTAACAGGTTTGAATTTAGAGTTTTCCTTCTCGTAGACTAGTTGCCTTACCAAGGCTGAAAAACGCAGTCTGTCCTACTATTTACCCATAGCTGGAGGGCACCTTTTTAGATAGTGACTAAAACCTACAGGCCCCTTTCATCACATCGATTTGCGTTCGCAAATAGGGATCTCTCATTGCTACTCCGATACTTTCCCGTATAGATCATTTTTAGTGTCAGATAGGTGACAATCATTATTAAGTTAAGACTTTGAACCACAATTGCTTACTTCTCCCCCCTCTCTCTCTCTCTCTCTGTTTCTCTTTCTCTTTCTCTCTTTGTTCTTATTTTCTTCGTTATTATTTTTTATTACAGCAAATTCCGGCATCCAAGTCTAGCTAACTTATAAATCGACCTTTAAGGAGGTGCCCGAGGTGTAATGGTTATCGTCGAAGGAAATGGACACGACGACACGAGTTCAAATCCTGGACGAGACTAATTGCATTTCACATAGCACTAATGCCCTTGGGAAAGGTAGGAATCCAATTATTCTCCCTCCAGCTATGGGTAAATAGTAGGGCAGACAAGGTTCTTCAGCCTTGGTGAGGCAACTAGTCTAGGAGAAGGAAAACTCTGAATTCAAACCTGTTAAACTCCGCTTAAAAATTGACCTTGTGTCATATCCTGCCCGAGTGGAGGGGTTGGTAAATATGATAAATCGACCTCACGATTTTTTGCTCAAAATTCCGGGTTAGACCTATGGATTTGGTTTGTTTGTTTAACGGCATTTCAACTTTTGTGGGTTTCTGAGACGAAGCTTGTTGATTTTTATCATTAAGGGTTTTCGGGCTATTGTCTTCATTTCTATTGTTATTTCCACGACGTTTCGGCAGATATGTCCTCCGACCTTCTTCAAGTGTTTGTCGAACTCGGGAACCTTCACGGAACTTCGAACTACGTCCTTTATTGAATCCACGGGGGTCACCTGTTCTGATTCCGTTAGCCATAACCGGGTACAGGTGTTAAGTGTTCCTGTATTGTTACTTGCCTGCAGTCAGGATTGAACTGGCAACCTCCAGATGATTGTCTCCTTAGAAGCTTGTGGGTTATTTAATGATGAAGACCTCCATGTAAAAGGACAATAGATGTACTATGAAGTCCATAACTGAGGGGTTAAAAGAGTTGATAATTTCCCCAAAGGCATTGGTCCAAAAGTGAACGTAATTACTACGATGTCAGAGTCCAGCACGTTAACTATCATATTACGGAGACTCCTCTATGTCGAGGTCAACCTTCAAAAATGCTGTAGGCTACTGCTAGGTCAAAACTTACCCAGTAGGCCTAAATGGGGATTGGCTATGATAATCTATTGCACTATAATGAAATTGCGCTGATAAACAACAAATCGTAGTTGTCTGACTAGTCGCCTGGGTGCTGTGAGGTTCTGGTTAGTGTTCACACTCAGTATCAGCTGCTGGAAATAGTATTGATGTAAGATTTAACCTGAATTACAATTCTATTATTCTATATTATTCTTTGTACTAATTTGCCAAACATGTTAATTAAAAACGATTTTACGTTGGAAATATTTGTGGCAGTGGGCTGGAGTTATGCTAAGTGGTATATATTCATTTTTATTGTTATTTCCACAACGTTTCGGCCGATATGTCCTCCGACCTTCTTCAGGTGATTGTCGAACTCGGGAACCTTCACTCTGTGGCAAATATTTGGATTTTAGCCCTGATGTATAAGTTGACCCCTTATTTTGTAGAGTTTTTTTCAGCTGCAATTTACGGGTGATTGATTTTAACGGCATGTCATCTCGTCAATTTTCATTTTATGCCTTGAAGCGAAGGAATCGCGTTCATTCTAGATTCATATTTACATTTTTGCGTCATTGCACCGTGAGAGTTTTTCTTTTTTTTTTGCATACGTTCCTGCCAAATAAAATTTATTAAAAAACCCCATTCTATTTGACTAATAGATGATACCCAGGCAGATTCTAAAACTACGCCCTTTTGAATAAATAAATACACGTTTTTTTACAGTGACCATTAAAGGTACTATATATGAAATCCTGACGAATTCATTGATCATTGACCAAGCAACCACATATCTGCCCTGTAAGCGGCGTTTAGAATACATTGCCTGTACCTCCAGCAGTGGGGTAAGCCCCTCTCTCCCCTCAAAAGTGGTGTCCTGGTACACTGATGGTGAGGCTCGAGTGATGGAGCTTTGGGGAGTGTGGAGTACCCTATACATCGTCATTACTCCCTGGCTCACTCTAACTCGGAGTGGCAGTACCTGTTAGTTGATCTTCGTCGAGAGTGACCCGAAGGCTCCCTTTTCAATAGCTACTACATCGAGGTGTAGGGGAGGTCGCTACTCCTTTCCCTGGATTTCTCCACTTTGACCTTGATCTTCACCTTATAAAGCAGAGTGTTTAGTCAGGCGGCATCAAGTACCATTTTTGAGTCTTTGGTATGACTCGACCAGAGATTGAACCCCGGTCCCCCGGGTCATTGGCGAACACTCAGCACCTTTTACTTATCCATGCCTTCTACCAGGCAGGATTTGACACAAGGTCTTTTTATTGTGGGGATTAGGAAGGCGAATAAGGAGGTGTCAATGATGGTCATATTGGAACAATGCCAGTCATTGTTAAGTCTCCTGGCAGGAAGCCAGGTGACCTAGCTGGTCATTGATTCACTAGACCCAGAGGTCTAGTGCCATGTGAATCTATTTCCCCAAAGATTTGTGCAATGTTTCAAATAAAGCTTATCTTTGAGCTGCTCCGGCAATGAGTACCTGTTAATGTTCCATCAATGAGTCAAATAGATCTGTTTAAAATTATTTGAATTCGATTGGACTGTGTGGAAACAAAAGAAAACAAAAACAAAACAAAGAACTCGCAAAAACAATTTCACAAAAATGTAAATATTGACGTACAATGAACACGATTTCCAAAACTCTAGCCATAAAATAACCCTATACGAGTTGACAAGCCATAAAAAGCAATCAATCGTAATCAATCACCAAAAATAGATTCAATAGTAACTTTCGGGTTTACATCTAAACTTAAGATATCTGGAAGGATAATATTTAACTGTCCGTCGTTCCTTCTGGACTGGTTGCCTTACCAACTATTTACTCATAATTGGGCAAAGAACAGATGAATTCATGCCTTTTGCAAGGGCATTAACACAAAATGAAACGCAATCAGCTTCTTCTAGAATTTTATCTCGGGTTACAGATTCCATTTCTAGTGACGATAACCGTTACGCCGCGAACGCCCCCGAAAAGTATTTCTACCGTGCTTAACGCCCTAACTTCAAGTAACATTAAATATAAACCTGGAGGTCTTCATACCACATCAAATGTACTTACTTTTCCTTCGAGGAGAATAAAGTCCTTGAAGTTACAGCACAAATCTTTCAGTATTTTTCACTTGTCGAAATGCGCACTACGATGAATGTTCAGGACGTATTTTCGTGTGAATGTTTTTAGTTAAGCGTTAGTTAAGTTTATAGATAATCTAATAACCGAAGGTGGCACTTTTAAGTTATATTTAACGCAGAATTCTTTCCAAATCTTCTTTACAAGTGTTAGGAAATTCTATTCCCGTTTCTATTTATTGGTAATATTTTTTTCTGTCTGCCGAAATTAAACGAGATGAAATGAAGAAAGATTAACGACTAATGGTCTGAAATAGAACGCCACGAAATATCTCATAAAACACTTATCTATATTTGGAAACAGATTGAATTTTCTGGCACAGACACAACAACGCATGTCATGAAATTCAGAACACACACACACACACACACACACACACACACACACACACACACACACACAGAGGTTAGTTGGTTAGTTGTGTTTTACGGCATATCAACACTTGTTAGTTATTTAATGCCGAATCCTTTTATACATACATATATCAAATATCTATGATTTGGTTTGATTGAGTTTTATGACATATCAACCATTGTTGGTAGTTTAATGCCAAATCCTCTTTATACATATATATTAAATATATATGACCTGTTTTCGTTGGGTTTTATGGCAATATCAACTATTGCAGGTTATTTAATGTTAAATCCTCTTTTTACATATATATTAAATATATAGGATTTGTTTTGGTTGGGTTTTATGGCATATCAACCATTGCAGGTCATTTAATGCCAAATCCTTTTTAAACATAAATATATTAAATATATATGATTTGGTTGGGTTGGGTTTATAGCATATCATCTATTGTAGGTCATTTAATGTCAAATCGTCTTTTTTCATATATATTAGATATATATGATTTGGTTGGGTTGGGTTTTATGGCATATCAACCTTTGTAGGATATTCAATGCCAAATCTCCTTTATACATATATATTAGATATATAGGATTTGTAAACGAATTGTTTGTTGGTAACAATTTCTAAAGGAGCTCAAATTATGTGCAAACTGTTAAATAGCATCAAGTATTGATATCTAACACTAATAGTTTTATATGCACACAAACGGTTGCAAGTATTGCTATTAAACACTCGTAATTCTATTCAACATTATTCATTCATTCTCACTAAGTTAAATGGTTTCAAGGTTAGAAAATGACTACATATTTCTTTTTGACCAGAAAAAGGTACTACCACTCTGAGTCCAAGTTGACCTGGGAGTAATGGTATTGAAAGGGTACACAACATTCCTCCATGCTTCCAAACTGGAGACTCACTATCGGATAGTCTAATGTCATATCTAGGACAATCATTGAAGAAAAAGGTCTTACCCCTCTGCAGAGATGCAATCGGTGAATCCTACAGCCTCGACCGACTATATATATATATATATAATTCACAATTCTTCACTGTATGACTTGAAGTTTCACGCAACAAAGACCACAATTATATATATATGCGTGTGTGTGTGTGTGTGTGTGTGATTACAAAGGCGCTCATGATGTAATTGCCACCATCGTAGGAAATAGACACTGTAACCTGAGGTCAAATCCTAGTCGGGGCTGCTTGTATTTCACATTGAGCCAATGTCCATGGGAAAAGTGTGCATCCAACGATTCTCCAGCCAGTTATAGGTAAATATTTTGGTATGCCAACGAATCCAAGAGAAGGAAAACTCTGAATTCAAACCTGTTAAATCCCGTTTAAAAAATCAACCTTGTATCACACCGTACTTGTGCGCAGGCGTTGATATATATATATATATATATATATATATATATATATATATATATATATATATATATAAAGTTTTTAAAAGCGTGTGCATTATAAAATATTTTGAAAACGATTAAAATAACTTTAATTCCTAAAAAACAGGGACCCTTTCTTTCGGTCACAAAGGGTTAGGGTTACTATGTTGAAGTTTTAAGGGAGTTCAGGAAGAGATTCCGTCGGAAGAAGCCAGCACTCTTCAAATCGGGTCAGTGGCATTACACAGCATTACCAGCAGGACAATACACCAGTCCACAACTCCATCCTTGTCACAGACTATTTCACCAAGATGGGCATCAAGACAGTTCCTTCCCCTCCCAATAGTCCAGACGTTGCTCCCTGCGACTTTTGGTTATTCCCTAAGCTCAGAGGCCGTTGTTATGAGACAATTATGGTGATGAAAGAGGCTGTGACGAAGGTCATTGACTCGCCCACACAAGAGGACTTCCATGGGGCCTTTAGGAAGTTGTTGAATTGCAGCCGGAGGAGATTACTTTGAAGGGTCTAGAGTTTCAAGTGTGTACTATCAATAAAAGTGCCCGTACGAAAAAAAGGCTGGAAACTTATCGTATGCACCTCGTATGTCAGTGACGACAGAGTTTACATCGGTGGAATCAGACATGTCCACCAAAAAAGCCTGGAGGGGGAAAGAAATATTCCATGTCTGCTTTCTCCGATGGAAACTTGATTGTCAAAGACATAATTCTCTGAAGAGAAGTGACTGAAACAAAGTAAATAAGGAAATGAATCTGACACTGTAAGGAAAAGTTGGAAAACAAATAATCCAAAATTTGATGAATACATTATGAAAGTCAACGTTGTAATAACCTTCTTCAAGACTTTAAATTCATGAAAAATGCTGTTGAAATAGCAGTGGGTGTTTGATGAAATAACAGGAGAAAAAAAAGTGTGTATAAAAAGAAAGATTCAGAACAGCATATTCTTTTCTCCTATTAATTCACCAACCATTTATTGCTATTTTAACAGCATTTTTCATGAATTTAAAGTCTTGAAGAAGGTTATTACAACCAAATCGTTGTACGTCGACTTTCATTACAATTTCATTAAATTTTGGATTATTTGCTTTTTCAAATTTTCCTTATATATATATATATATATAGAGAGAGAGAGAGAGAGTGAGAGAGAGAGAGTGCGTTCTAGCTAGATAGCTAGCTAAAACGCTCTCTCTCTCTCTCAGATATATACATACATACATACATACATACATATCTATCTATCTATCTATCTATCTATCTATCTATCATTTCTTTCTTACCAACTTGACCAAGACATGAGATGACTAGTGTGTATGTGTGTGTGTGCGTGTGTGTGCATATGTTCTCTTCAAAATCAAAGATAACAAGGTTTTTATATTTCAAGTGGAAAATCAAACAAGCAAAACGGATATTATTATTGTTTTTACGAAAATCGACAGCATTGAAACTCAGTAATTAAAAAGATACATTGTAACACCTCTGTCACCATAAATAAAGCTGCATATATATATATATATATATATATATATATATATATATATATATATATATATATAAGAGCCTTATATATATATAAGAACCCCTTATATATATATATATATATATGTATATATATATATATGTATATATATATATGTATATATATATGTATATATTTATATATATATGTATATATATATGTATATATATACATATATTGTGGTGTAATGGTTAAAGCGATGGACTGCGGAATCGTACTCCAGTAGCGCTATTACGTTCACTTTCGGGCAAATACCCTTGGGAAAGGTATGAACCACCCTTATCCTCCCAGCTATGGGTTAAATAGTACCACTACTGTACTTCTAGGAGAATGGATTCGGCATTAAATAACCTAAAAAGAGTTGATATGCCATAAAAACAAAAGAAACCAAAAGAAAGAATCATTATGTTTATAGATTTGTAATCAAACGGCGTATTATAGCAAGAAGTTTATAAGAGCAGTACACTTAAAGGTTCATAGAGAATAAAGAGATTTCCAGTTCAATTTGCTAGTGAAAAATGATTATTTCTGATGAACTTTTTTTATTCATCAAAATTCACAGTATAATAGAGGTTAAGTATGAAAAGCTTTTTACAATCATTCACTCCTTTCTAAATAGAAGTACCAACATAGTTATGAACCGGTATTACAACGGTGACCCAAAAGGCTCATGAGTGGTCTTAATCAGATCTTAACATGTTATAGATTTTCTGTTGTTACCTGATAAAGTTTCTTGATATATTTACAGTTTTTTGCTCTTTTTTAAGAATTCAACATTCTTTTTGAGATTTTCTGTATCTCACCAAACGCAGAGAAAATCCCTCTAGTTATGTATATATTATCAAGACCGATATATATATATATATATATAGAGAGAGAGAGAGAGAGAGATAGAGAGAGAGAGGATAGTTCGAAAAGTTATAAGCCTCACTAAGTAAGAAGAGCCATAACTGAACATTTTTGTGGTGTTAACGCACGACCACTTCTTTATCAAACTAGACAGACTGACACAGATTTTTATCTTAATTTCTGAGCAGATGAGGCCCTTACAAAGATGAGATGTATGCCACAAACCTAAAATCAGTCTGAGGTTTAGAACTTTTTGAATGTCCTTCCTATATAGTAAAGTTGGCGACTGTAGTCGAGGGTGACCTGAAAGCTTCCTTTTTTGTAGCTACTACACCGAGGTGTAGGGGAGGGCGCTACTCCTTTTCCTGGATTGCTCCACTTTACTCCCGATACGTACCTAATAATGTTGAGTGTTAAGCAAGGGGGTATCAAGTACCATTTCAAAAGTCTTTGGTATGACTCGACCTGGGATTGAACCCCAGGTTTCCCGGGTCATTGGCGAACAGAAGGTAGAGTGTTAATGTTAAATCATGTTTATATATATATATATATATATATATATATATATATATATATATATATATATATATATAATTTGTAAACGAATAGTTTGTAGGAAACATCTTTTTAATGAGTCAGAGCTTATTTGTTTGCGCATAGTTAAATGGTTTCAAGTATTGCTATTTAACGCTAATAATTCTATCAAAAATTAATCATTTGTTAGCACACACTTAAATGGTTTTGTGTAATGCTATTTATTGTTTTCACACTGTTAAATAGTTTCAAATATAATAAGGGATTAAATAGTTCTATTTGGCCGATAGTTGAGATCCTAACATGTACAACCACTCCCGCCCAGAGTGGATCTGAGAGTAATGGCAATGAAAGGATACTCGACATTCCGAAAGCTTCAAAACTTGAGCCTCATGATTAGATGGTTTTGTGTCATATTCTGGATACTCGTTGGTGAATAATTTACTCCGCTGGAGAGATGCAGTCGGCGTATTCAACAGCCACAGCCGACTGGACGATCTTAGAAAGATGGAGGCTACAATACTGGAAAAGTCATTATTGCTATCGGTTGAGAATAGGGCGGTAATTGAAAGTCATTACTGAGGGTTTACTTGTATGATGATCGTTTTTGTAAAATGTGGTGTAAATACCAGCCATCTGGATGTTTTCCAGCGTTCAACAGTTGAGGGGACCACACCGAGTTAGACGCTAAGATGGAAGGTTTTTAAAATAACAAACGTACTCAACTATTTGACTACTTATTAATACTAAGATTTACAACTATTTAGAGGAATAAATGATTTTGTTACAATGCCCTTTATCCAGTCTCACACCAAATTCCTGAACTGCATCTTTTTAAATTTCAGATGTTTTGTATCGAAAAAAGAGATTTAATAAAACTTTTGAGACTTGAAGCAATGGAAGAGTTTAAAAAATCGATGATAATAAAATTTATCATTAATGATATTTACCAAGCTCAAAATACACACACTCTCTCTCTCACACACACACACGCACACACACGCATATACACACATACACACACATACACACATGCATACACACATATATACACACACACACATATACACACAGATATATATTCTCTTTTTCGTTTTCTATTTCTCTCTCTCTCTCTCTCTTTCTTTCTCTTTTTCTCTCTCTTTCTCTCTCTTTATCCCTCGCCATCTCTCTCCTTCTCTCTCTCTCGCTCTCTTTCTCCCTCCCTCCCCTTTGCTCTCTCTTTCTCTTTTTTTTTCTCTCTCTCTCTCTCTTTATCCCTCTCTTTCTCTCTCTCTCTCACCCTTTCTCTCTCCCTCTCTTTTCTTTCTATCTCTCATTAATTCACTTAATTAAACATTAGGAGACAGGATTAACGCAATGGTTATCGTCAAATCTTAAACGAAGCTGCTTACGTTTCAATTCGCGCTAATGCCCCTGGAAAAGACATGAATCTCTCTGTTCTCCCCTCAGCAATGGTTAACTCGAAGGGCAGAACTGGTTCTTTAGCCTTAGTTAGACAACCAATCGAGAAGTAAAACTCGAAATTCAAACCAGCTGTACTTCGCTTAAAAACTGACCATGTGACATATCCATTATCAGAGGCTATTTCGAAATTCGTCTTGTTTTTGATCTTATCGAAATGTATTAGTCAAGGGTTAGTTTTTTCGTATTCTGTCTCAGTGCTATTGTTTGTTATGTAGATTCTAGACCAGAATTTCAAATTTGGATTTTCAAGCAAGATAAAACTTTTTACCTGGATAGTAAAATACAAACTCAATTTTTTAAAACTGAATTATCTATCTATAAATTTGAATCTATCTATCTATCTACGTTGACTCCTAATCCCTTAACATTCGAGGATCATTAAATAAGTTTCCTGACTTTTTTCGTATTGGCACTTTTATTGATAGTACACACATGAAACTCTAGTCCCCTTCGAAATAATCTCCTCCGGTTGCAATGCACTCGTTGTACCCTTCCAACAACTTCTGCAAGGTCCCATGAAAGTCCTCTTGTGTGAGCGTGTCAATGACCTTCGTCACAGCTTCTTTCATCTCCTCAATTGTCTCATAACGACAGCCTCTGAGCTTAGGGAATAACCAAAAGTCACAGGGAGCAACGTCTGAACTATAGGGAGGAAGAGGAACTGTCTTGATGCCCATCTTGGTGAAATAGTCTGTGACAAGGATGGAGTTGTGGACTGGTGTTTTATCATGGTGAAAATGCTATTGAGCCGATTTGAAGAGTGCTGGCTTCTTCCCAAGGAATCTCTTCCTGAACTCCCTTAAAAACTCAACATAGTAACCCTAACCGTAACCCTAACCCTGTGACCAATCAACTCTGGTCTACTGACTTCCTTACTCCTCCCGCATCTCTCATCATCCCTCACAGACTCCCTGCCTTCCCTGAATCTCTTATGCCACTCAAAAACTCATGCTCGATTCATGCAAGATGCTCCAAAAGCATTCTGAAGCATTCCATAGGTTTCTGTGGCATTTTTTTTTCAAGTTTAAAACAGAATTTTATTACATATGGTTCTTATAAAGTCCAGATTGCATTTTTGAACTTCACCAGCTGTGACAATCAGGCTTTAGTAGGGTGTATTTCAATTGCTGCTGTAGCTGTTTATTTAAAGCTGAAATCATAAAAATTGGTCAGTCATCTCATAAGATATATAGCAATAAGATACTGAATTTTCAAGAGTCTACGACAATTTTAAATGCCTGTACAAAAAAAAAAAGCCAGGAAACTTATTGAATGCACCACGTATGTCGATCTATTTTCACATACTCTGTTGATATCAACCTATGCAATGATAAAAAAAACAAAAAATATGTTCAAATACGGAAAGGAGGTTATCTTTTATTTACTTGCAACAAAAGGTTTCAATATCAGAATATCAAACAGAACTTTTTAAGTTATATTTATACACGCATAGGGTTATATAACTAGCTCATTCCGTTCAAATCTATCTATCTATCTATCTATCCCAATCTGTTCCTGGCAATCAATCCCAGTCTTTTCTATCTATCTATCTATCTATCTATCTATCTATCTATCTATCTATCTATCTCAGTCTTTTCATGTCTATCTATCTATTTCTGTTTTTTCCCATCTATCTGTCTGTGTATTTATCTAAAATATTAAAGTATTAAAATTGAAGATTTTGTTTTGTTTTTACCTTGTTTTTAGTTCTTATCTTAATTAGGCGAGACAGGATAGGATCAGTTGGCCTCGCACTTAGAGACAACAGAGAGTGGGTGATTTGCAGTAATCGAAGGAAAATTACCCAATCTTAATTTAAAACAACTTTAAATAGTTTCCTCAATTCATTTTCGTTGAGTTTTTTTAAATGTTTATCAATATTAGTTAACCTCAAAATTATTCCTTCATTTGCTCAAAGGATATAATTTAAATGTCTAATGATTTTCATTATAAGCGCCTCCTTAATATTTTCAAAATAATTACTGTAATTGTAGTCGTAGTAACAACAATCATCTGGGTTTTAAGAAATTACGTCCATCCACAAGAGATTGTCACAACAACTGAGAAAAATGCCAAGAAGAAGTAAAAATGCCCCAAGCATGGAGAAAGGCAAGACTATCTTGATCCTAAATGACTCCCAAAAAGGAAACATACCCAGCAACTACAGACCGATAACGTGTTTACACATGATGTGGAAAAACCTTTTTTTCTTGGATACCGGGGACTATTTCCCGAAGGGAAAAAGAATGCCGCTAGGGAACAATAGAAATAGATGACGTACTATAAATAGATCAACATATCTTCAAGAAGGTAAAGAACTGGGGGGAATAATGAAGCCATGACAGGAATAAACTATAAAAAGGCCTATGATAAGGACTCACAAATTATAGGATGTCTACAAATGTTCAGAATATCTGAGAAAGTTATAAAATTCATTACGATAGACTTAGTGTTAAGTAATAAGAAAAGAAAAAACTTGTCATCGGGGAGATTTAACAGTTCCAGATTTGCAAAAAAATACTTGGATCTTGCCGGAGAGCTAAAAATAAGCTGAGGAATATAAATGTGACCGTGATACCAATTGTAGTTGAAGCACTTGACCCAGAAAAAGAGACCGGAAGAAATAGATATCAGAGGAAGAATCGAGACCATTCAGACCACAGTACTGTTATGACCAGCTAGAATATTTATTAGAGTGCTGGAAACCTGATGAAATTTGCAATCAGTCAGACCAGTTAAAACTAGCGTTGACAAACGCGTAAAGAGTTAAATAGTAAAAAGTAAAGTTGTCTCCCTTAGTCGAGGGTGACCCGAAGGCTCCCTTTTCAATAGCTACTACACTGAGGTGTAGGGGATGGCGCTACTACTTTCCCTGGATTGCTCCATTTAACGCTTGATCCTTACCTTATAATGGTGAGTGTTAAGCAAGGCGGTATCAAATATCACTTTTTGAGTCTTTGGTATGACTCGATCTGGGATTGAAACCTGGTCTCCCGGACCATTGGCGAACACTCTACTCATTAGGTCAAAGAGTTAAATAATAATCATATAACTGTAGCACTATGTGGGTGGGCCGCTAAAGCAGACAATTCCTTTGTCTGTTTTGGCGCGAAACCAGACAAAGGATTCTTGGACATGAAATCTCGCCGTATCCGGAAGTGGGAAGGGGACGCGAATGAGAGTTGGCTGGACAAAGGAGCTGGGAGCAGTTGGCGCTGGACAGCAGAGAGGAGTTGACGACGGACCCGGACGAGAGCAGTTGGCGTCTGGACAGCAGAGAGTTGGCGTGGAACCACGGACAGGGGCAGTCAACACCGGACTCCGGAGACTAGTGGCAGACAAGATGGGGCCCAGCGAAGAAGACGAGTCGAGATGACGGCATTCCAGTTGCTTTGTGGAATTTTCGCTTGTAACCCACGCTAGCGTTAGTCCATCTATGCTATCAGGAATGCAAAGTGTTGCATAACTCTCCTTCTGCTCTTGGGTTAACCCCAAGCATTGTTCGTGTTTGTTCGTCTGTTTTATTTTCTCCTGTCTCCCTCGATCGTATTCTTGTGTAGCGATAAAGAAATGTGCGTTACCCCCTCAGCCACTAGTTGATCACCGGCCGGCCAAGAAGTGACATGGTTAGAAGAAAGTTAACGTGTGTGGGGGCTAGAGGGCTTAACGTTACATAAAAGTAAGTAAAGTTGGCGACCATAGTCGAGGGTAACCCGAAGGCTCCCTTTTCGATAGCTACTACACCAAGATGTAGGTGAGGGCGCTACTTTACCCTTGATCTGCACCTTATAATGCTGAGTGTTAAGCAAGGAGGCATCAAGTACCATTTTTTGAGTCTTTGGTATGACTCGACCTGGTATTGAACCCAGGTCTCCCGGGCCATTGGCGAACACTCTAACCGCTAGGCCAATGTCCGGTAACCACCCCCAAATCCGTCCTTCTGTCCATACATGTGAAGCTTAGCCTCTTTTATCTTGATTTCTACTAAACTTTCCGGAATTCTTACAAATGTCTTACAGTTTTTAAACTATATTAAGATTTTGACTTACATGGTTTTTAGATGGGATCTGTCTGGCATTTTCTATGTCTAATTCTCTCCTCTCACTGCAAAAGGGTGTTCGTCTCACAACACTTACCCATTCTCTTAGTAAACGTTACGAGAGAGAGAGATGGTTTTCTCTCTCTCTCTCTCTCTTCCTTTACACACATTTACAACCTTACTTTCACGGCCGGGTATCGCATCGATAGAAAGGTATTCATTCCATTTCAACGGTCGCCAAACCTCAAAAAAGTTTAGAAACCCAATTACGAGGTGCATATGATAAGTTTCCAGACATTTTTCGTATGGACATTTAAAATTGGCGTAGACTCTTGAAAATTCACTATGTTATTGCTTTACATCTTATGAGATGACTGACCAATTTTTATGATTTCAGCTTCAAATCAACAGCTACTGCAGGAATTGGAATACACCCTACTAAAGCCTGATTGTCGCTGCTGGTGAAGTTCAAAAATGCAATCTGACAGAACGATATGCAATAAAATTCTGTTTTAAACTTGGAAGAAAATGCCACAGAAACGTATGGAATGCTTCAGACTGCTTTTCGACCATCTTGCACGGATCGAGCATCAGTTTTTGGGTGGCATAAGAGATTCAAGGAAGCCAGGGAGTCTGCGAGGGATGATGAAAGGTGTGGGAGGAGTAAGGAAGTCAATAGACCAGAGTTGATTGACCAAAGGGTTAGGGTTACTATGTTGAGTTTTTAAGGGAGTTCAGGAAGAGATTCCTTGGGAAGAGGCTAGCACTCTTCAAATCGGCTCAGTGGCATTTCCAGTAGGACAATGCACAAGTTCACAACTCCATCCTTGTCACAGACTATTTGAACATGATGGGCATCAAGACAGTTCCTCAGCCTCCCTATAGTCCAGACCTTGCTCCCTGTGACTTTTGCTTACTCCCTAAGCTCAAAGGAGGCTGTCGTTATGAAAGAATTGAGGAGATGAAAGAGGCTGTGACGAAGGGCACTGACACGCTCACACAAGAGGACTTCCATAGGGCCTTCCAGAAGTTGTTGGAATGGTACAACGAGTGCATTGCAACCGGAGGAGATTACTTGTTTCATGTGTGTACTATCAATAAAAGTGCCCATACGAAAAAACCTGGAAACTTATGGTATGCACCTCGTACTTTTTAGGTGGTATGTTAGTACTACCTCTCCTTTAAATACGAATAATTATCGTTAACCAGACACAGACAAACCTTTTAGAGAAGCAGGACGATGGAGATATGCCTCATTATTAAACGGATCGCACTAATCGAAAAATTCATGGTAATTTTTAGGTGTTATGTTAGTAGTAAATTCATGGTAATTTTTAGGTGACTGCACACAAACAATTTTTACCACAAAAGATCATACCCCTGAGTATCTGCTTTAAAAAAAGGAAAAGTTGATTTTTTTCTCTTTAGTAAAAAGAACTTGTCTATATTTTCAATAATGTCAACCTTACAACCCGTATGCCATATGGTTGGTTGGTTGGTTGGTTGGGTTTTATGGCATATCAACCTTTGTATGTTACTTAACGCCAAATTCATTTTTATACAAATAATCAGCTCTATTTCAAACAATTCAGTTTAGCATGAATACACAGTTTAATTGTCGAAACAGTTCTAATTCAACAAATTCAGTTTAGTATAAGTACAGCTTTTGTTTACACATGGTTAAATGTCACAACTGTTCTATATAAAATAATTCAATTTAGTGTAAGTAGAGTTTTAATGTCAAAAACAGTTCCATTTCAAACAATTCAGTTTAGCATAAGCATGCTGTTTGAATGTATGTACAGTTTAATTGTCAAAAACATTTCTATTTAAGATATTCAGTTTAGTCAAACAGCTCTAATTGAAACAATTCAGTTTCGCATAAGTATGCTGTTAATTCTATTTAACCCATAGTTAGGGCCCAATCAGGTGCTACCACTCCGGGTCAGAGTGGACTGGGAGCAATGGCAATGAAGGAGTGCTCCGTATTCTCCAAAGCTCCAGCATCACTGGAACCTCACCATCAGTGTCATATCCCAGACACTCTTTGGTGGGGTGGGGTGGGGTCTTACCCCTCGGCAGAGAAGCAGTCAGTGTATTCTACAACCCCAGCCGACCGGGAAAGTATGTCATATGGGTGCGTAGTTAGATTCCTTTAAATACGAATAATTATCCAAAACTTTAATAAGAGAGCCTCCACAATTTTGTTTTAAAATAATGACCATCTTAAAAGCCGTATGAAATATTAATGAGAACTGCTAATGAAAATCATTCAAATCGGTTAATGTCGAGTCAACACGAAATATGAAAACCGGATATATACAAAAGCATATACTTTTATTGATCGTTTTGAGAGAGCATTAAGAAATACGAAAATATAGAGTTGATGATAAACCTTAAAAAAAAAAAAAAGCCACAGAGTCTAATATAACATAAAGATCAATAGATATATTGTAAAAGTCTCTTTGATTATTCTTATTTAGAAGTTCTATACAATAAGAAAGTTATCAGTTTCAAGACAAATGAATTCACTTAAATAAGTAATTGCGCACTCGGCTAAATACCGATTATATTTATAGCAGAAACAACATTAGTATTGGTAGTAAAGATGGCAACCGTAGCCGAGGGTGACCAGAAAGCTCCCTTTTCAATAGCTAGAACACCAAGGTGTTGGGAAGGGTGCTACTCCTTTCCCCAGATTGCTTCACTTTACCCTTGATACGTACCTTATATTGCCGAGTGTTAAGCAAGGAGGTATCAAGTACCCTTTCTAAAGTCTTTGGTATGACGTGACCTGGGACTGAACCCAGGTCTCCCAGACGATCGGCGAACACTCTACCCACTAGACAATGAGCCGGTTCAAGGTCAAGTTGGCGACAGTAGTCGAGGGCGACCAGAAGGCTCCCGTTTCAATAGCTCCTTTCCCCGGATTGCTTCACTTTACCCTTGATACGTACCTTATATTGCTGAGTGTTAAGCAAGGAGGTATCTCGTACCATTTTAAAAAGTTTTTGGTATGACGCGACCCGGTAGTAACAAACACAAATAAGAATTACATACTTTATGAAGACATCTTTATGAAGAAAATATCATGCGCATATCTTCGTTATTTTCTTACCAAATACCTACAATTATTCTTTACAAATAAAGTTAAAAAGTTGTCAAACAAAGAAATATTTTGTTATGGAGCTTTTTTAAAAATTTAAGGCGCTAGCAGTCTTTCTAAAAAAAAAAGAAAAGAAAAAAAGACAGCCCAATTGGCTGCATCTTTGCAGAGGGCTAAGACTCCCTCAATGAGTGTCTTGGAGCTTTGTGCAATGTGGAGTACTCCTTCATTGCTATTACTCCCAGTTTCACTCTTACCTGGAGTGGTTGCACCAATTAGAGTCCCATCTATGGATCAAATAGAAGTTTAATTATTTACTATTCTTGAAACCGTTCAACTGTGTGCAAATAAATGAGCTTTCGCTCGTTTAAAAAATGATGTTATCTACAGACTGTTCACCTAAAGATCAAGTATAATATATATATATAAACCGGTTTCGGCATTGAATAACCATCAAAGGTTGATGTGCCAGTAAATCAAATAACCTAAATAACCTCATTCAAAAAAATTAAAATGTCCTCCGTTCTCTTGGAAATTGTATTTTATGACCTCACTCTTCCTCTCCTCTCTCTCTCTCTCTCTCTCTCGCTCACACACACACACACACGCACACACACACATACACACACACACACACTTACTGTAATGTGTATTGAGCAGGAATAGATTGCTGGAGTCCATACTTTTCCAAGTCAACAAGTGGTTTTAATTCAGTTTTTCTTCTCCTAGACTGGTTGCCATACCACAGTTAAAGAACCCAGTCTGCTATACCATTTATTCACAGCTGAAGGAAGAATATATGAATTGATACTTTTATCAATGGTATTGGCGCTATAAACAGCTTCACTCAGGATTTGAACTTCAGTAACCAAATCTATTTACAACGACCATGCTTGTTACCTCACGATCACAAAAATTAATCACTTTCAAACGACATTTAACTGAAACATAAAAGAAATTAATATCTATCATGATATTCTAAATTTTGTATGGATATTACAGTAACACAGAAACAATGACACATCTTAGCGAGACTTTTGCTTATATGATAACGTCATTTTCATTCCAATGTTAAACTAAATAATCAAATCATTTTCAGTCAAATATTGCAACTTAAATCTTTGGGAGAATACGAACGGATGTTTGTACTTCCTATTTCTCTTGTAGAACTAAAGCAGTAAAATTTTTTCACAATAGATCGAACACGTACTCGCCGTCAAATCACACTAAAAACATCGCCTTCCATCAGATCACTGAAATTGAGCAAAAATTATCCAGTTTAATACTTAAATGGGTGACTTTTTGGTGCAGAGAGCGACTGGAGTCGCTCAAATATACTTAATTTGTGAGACTGAGACGCAACTTTAGTCCACATTATTTAAAAACTTTGAATCTTTTGTACAGGTTGGAACGATAGAATTATTGCCCTAGAAAAGACAACATGATTCCATTTTCGTTTAATGAAAACCGGTTTTCTTTTTTTGCTGCGGACCATCTACTAGTTGGCCAGTTGAGTATAAATCCCAAGAGCGATAGGAGCCTTCTATCATGTCTGAAAGTGACACCATGTTCAACGAGTGAGATCGGAGATGCGCCGCTGTACAACTCATACTCTCTACCGATCCAAGTTATGAAAACAGGACCATTGCCAGCACCCTCAAAATACAAATCTGGATTGCCACGAATAACAGGGATATGCCAATGGTGATGAAAACAGTTTCCGGCTACGGTTATGGTCTTTGGTGTGGTTTCAAGTGAAGGCCACATCCTGCCACCTCACATCTTCGAAGTCGGCTTGAAAGTTAACACCAAAGTGTACCTGGATGTGCTGAAGAGTGTGGTGATCCCCTGGTGTAATCAGGTGGCCGGTGGCAGACCCTGAGTGTGGCAGCAGGACTCGGCACCGGCCCACAAGTCCAAAGCGACCCAAGCTTGGCTTCAGAAGGAGTGCTACGACTTTGTACCCTTCTCTCACTGCCCCCTCCTCCCCGGACCTGAACCCGCTGGACTACTTCGTTTACTCATACGTCGAGAACATCACCAACATGACCTCCCACAACACCAAAGCCAGCCTGATCGACGCCATCCGCCGAGCTCCTGCAGGCGCTTGTGGAAAAGGCATGCTCCCAGTTCAGAATCCGTATCGGGGTGGTGACTGAGGCTGAAGGCGGCTACATTGAATAGATGTCAGCTCAACTACATAATCAAAGTTTTAAAATAAAGCTGTAGTGTTGTTTTCTTTAGGACGACAATTTTATCGTTCCACCCTGTAATATATCCCACCCCGAAAATATCTATGGTTCGATATACTCTGGCCCTAAAATTACCCCCCCACCAAAAAAAAACAACAAAACTTTAGTAAAACTGCCATTTCTAGAATTATCAGCGAAGGTGCCCGTGGTGTAGTCGTTATCGTCGTAGGAAATGGACACGGCGACACGAGTTCAAATCCTGGACGAGACTGATTGTATTTCACATAGCACTAATACCCTTGGGAAAGGTATGAATCCAATTATTCTCCCTCCAGCTATGGGTAAATAGTAGGACAGACTAGGTTCTTCAGCCTTGGTTAGGCAACTAGTCTAGGAGAAGGAAAACTCTGAATTCAAACCTGTTAAACTCCGCTTAAAAACTGACCTTGTGTCATATCCTGCCCGAGCGGAGGGGTTGGTAAATAGTATCAGCGAATAAAGAATTCTCTTATGAACACACTTATGCAATCTACCTCAATGACGACTTGAATGTATAATTATAATTGTGAAGCTGCAACATTTCTTTTTATTAGCAAGCAATTTTATTTTATGGTTAAAAGTGCATTTCAGTCATAAAATTTGTTTCCAAATGCATCGCACTAAAAACCTTAAGAAACAGAAGATACTGTATGCAACCTAAACCCGGTGAGACAGATCTAAGCAAAACTTAGTAAATATCAACAAGTTGTTTACGTCACTAATTTTTGCCGTCTTGTCTTCTGTTGCAATTTTTGATTGGCTAGGCAGTTTTTTTTAACATACTTTATTCGGGTTTTAGCAAAAATAAAGATCAACCAGTATGTAATCTAAGGTTTTACTTAATACATTATTTCAGTCTTACTTATCACGATGTCTCCGTGGCGTCCTGGCCAATGCGACATCGTTGTCACTAGTTCAAACTCCAGTCGCGGTATTACGTTCACTTTCAGACTAATACTCTTGAGAAAGGTATGAACGTCCTTATCCTCCAGTTATATTCCTACAGAAATGGCTTTTGCATTAAATAGTCCAAGAAAGCTGATATGCCATTAAAATAAAGAAACCGAAATCAAAACTATGCAAGATTATGCCATGTCTCCATTAATTGATAAGCCCATGAAATTAATAGACCAGTTCGCATACCTCGGTAGCAATATCTCATCTACTGAAAGCGAGGTCAACATACACATAGGAAAAGCATACATTGCTGTAGACAGGTTATCGACCATATGAGAATCTGATCTCTCAAATTAGATAAAAAGGAATTTCTTCTAAGCCGTAGCTATGTCAGTAATACTGTATGATTGCACTACTTAGATTCTCATGAAAAACTTGGAGAAAAAGCTAAATGGGATTCAAACCAAGATACTGTATTGAGTTTTGAACAACTCCTGGTAACAACACCCGACAAAGAACCATTGTACGGCTGCTTACCTCCCATCACACAATTCAAGAATGACGAGTAAGATATGCTGTGTACTGCTGAAAAAGAAAGGATGAGCTCATCTGTGGCATTTTCTTATGGACTCATACGCATGGGCACACCAGTGTTGACCGACCAGGAAAAGCTTACGTTTATCAGCAGTCTTCGGACACTGTGCAACATTTAGGGGATCTACCAAGAACGATGGCTAAGAGAGAGAGAGAGAGAGAGAGAGAGAGAGAGAGAGAGAGAGAGAGAGAGAGAGATATAAAGGAATCCGTTTGGTCAGAATGAAATGCTTGCTATGTTGGGTGGTGCAATGGTTAACAAGCAAAAGAAGGAAAAAATGAAATTGTTCCCTCTCCCTCCGAAAATGTTCGAATTTTAGCTGACTCTTCTTACACTTTTTGAAAAAGGCATGAACTCTATTAACATGCCATGCTCTTCAAAGTGGATAAACTTGGGCAAATCATTTATCCAAATTTATCTTACGTTTATCAGCAGTCTTCGGACACTGTGCAATATCTAGGGGATTTACCAAGAGCGATGGCTGAGAGAGAGAGAGAGGGGGGGGGAATCCGTTTGGTCAGAATAAAATGCTAGCTATGTTGGATGGTACAATGGTTAACAAGCAAAAGAAAGAAAAAATGAAATTGTTCCCTCTCCCTCCGAAAATGTTCGAATTTTTGCTCTGTTTACACTTTTTGAGAAAGGCATGAACTCTATTAATATGCCATGCTCTTCAAAGTGGATAAACTTGGGCAAATCACTTCTCCAAATTTATCTTATTATAGAAAAGAATGATGTTACCCTTCTGGACCAAGTTTGAAAGAACCAAAATCATATCACCCTGTAAGCAGAGCTTAGGATACGCTATCTCCTGTGGAGTACCATTTAACTGTCATTACTTCCGGGTCAACTCAGACCTGGATGTTAGGGGCCCATCTGTAAGTTAAATAGATCTGTTTGCACATTATTAGTATTGATTTGGTTCCTTTGCTTAATGGCATATCAACCTTCGTGGGTTATTTAATTCCAAAGCCATCCTTCTAGAAGAACAGCAGTGATGCTATTTAACCCATAGCGGGGAGGATAAGGGGGTTCATGCCTTTCCCAAGGGTATTTGTCCGAAAGTGAACGTAATAGCTCGACTGTAGTTCGAACTCGCTTACAACGATTCTGCAGTCCAGCACTTTAACCATCACACCACCCTATTAGTATTGAATAGGAATACTTGATACCATATAACAGTAAATTATTTGGTTTGGTTTCTTTGTTTAACGGTATATCAACTTTCGTGGGTTATTTAATGCCAAAGCCATATTTGTCGAAGAAAAGTTGTGGTACCTATTGCTGGGGGGTCGAAATAAAGAGTGTCATATTTTTATCAAGGGTTTTAAACCGAAAGGGAACGTAATCGCACGATTTGAACCAGAAGTGTTGCAGTCCAACACATTAGTCACTGCTTGGATCTCTAATTGTTTGAAGAAAGATCATTATTAAAAAAACACACCATTTAAGAAAAAAGTACAAGTATATATATATTTATCTCAGCAAGAGATTCCTTGGGAAAAGGCCAGCACTCTTCAAATCGGGTCAGTGGCATTTCCACCAGGACATTTCACCAGTCGACAACTCCATCCTTATCACAGACTATTTGACCAAGATGGGTATCAAGACAGTTCCTCAGCCTCCCTATTGACCAGATGTTGCTCCCTTTTGGTTATTCCCTAAGCTCAAAGGAGGCTGTCGTTATGAGAGAATTGAGGAGATGAAAGAGGCTGTGACGAAGGTCAATGACTTCCATGAGGCGTTGCAGAAGTTATTGGAACGGTACAAGTTCATTTCAGCCGGAGGAGATTACTTCGAAGGGGACTACAGTTTCACGTGTGTACTATCAATAAAAGTGTCTATACGAAAAAAGTCTGGAAACTTATCATATGCACCTCGTATATATAATAATGATAATAAATAAATATATATTAGATATGTTAATTTATGGAAATTAAATATATATATCTAATATATATTTATTTATTATTATTATTATTATTATTATTATTATATAATAGCTCTATACTAGATATTGAGCACTGTCTGTATTATATTGCACTTGGTTCGACACAAATCCACAAACTGATTTAGTGACAACCAACACTGTTATAATATATATATATATATATATATATATATATATATATATATATATATATATTAACGTGCAATCAACTCCATTCCTGAACTTCTAAGCATAAAATAGACCGAGTCGAGTTAAGAAGCCTTTAAAATCAATCAATCGAAAATTGATAATATTTGTGTTTAGTTACTTGCAAAGCTTACTTGTTATACAAGAACGGAAGTATGGGTCAGTCAACTAGAATCGAACTTGCTAACAAAAATCTAGCTAATCGGTCTCGTAAGCCATTACACGATTTGTGGTGTCTAAGAATATTTTTAGTTAGATTCATAGCAACCAATAAAGTGCTGATGGCTGTTGTAATGATCGTGGGACTGTCATGGTGAACACAAAATGGCAGGTCACTGGAAACCAGTTAGACCAGTCTGATCATGTGACCTCACCTTATAGAGGGAAACGATTGAAGCTACGGGACGTCTTTGTCGTGAATTGCTTAGCAGAAGAGGTTTTTTGTTTGTTTGTTTTTGCTTTGGCGTGTGTATGTATATGTGAGTGTTTGTGTTTCCATCCTAACATGAAAACTTTCCTCGGAACTGGCCGGAAAAATTCTCACCTGCTTCGTTCTCACGCGACAACGTTCAACGACATGTAGAGCACTTACAGTTGTCATGGCTACCGAGCTGACTAAGCTTTCATCTTCGGTTTCCATTGTTCTTTCTCTTCCTTTTCACTATTTCTATTTATTTATTTATTTTTTTTTTAATTAATTTTATTTTTATTTTCCTTCTACTATTTCGTTCATCCTTGCTTTTTCATTTCCTTCCCATTTTTTTTCTTCCTTTAATTTCTTTTTTATTTTTTCAATTTGAATAATTTCTCTTTCACATTTCTATACATTTTCTCCTTCCAAAATTATTAACCACCTGAATTCCATTGCTTTATTCAAACATATTTTCGCTTCTTTCACCTTCGCTATTTACTTGCTCATTCTGATTCTTGCCCAGTCGGCTGGGGCTGTAGAATACACTGACTGCACCTCGGCAGAGGGGTAAGACACCCCCCAACGACTGTCCTAGATAGGACACTAAACAATCTGATGGTGTGGTTCCAGTAATACTGGGGCTTTGGGAAATGCGGAGCACCCCTTCACTGTCATTGCTCCCAGGTCTACTCTGGTCCGGCGTGGTAGCACTTGATAGAGCCCTATCTATGGGTTAAATAAAACTAACGGTATACTTATGCTAAACTGAACTGTTCGACTAAACTGAATAGCTTGAAAGAGAAAAATTTTTCACAATTAAACCGTACTTATTTTAAACTGCGTGCTTATGCTAAACTGAATTATTCGAAATGGAACTGTTTTTTAACATTGAAACTGTATTTACACTAAACTGAATTGCTTAACATAGAACTGTTTTAACTGTGTGTAAACAAAATCTATATGTATACTAAACTGAATTAGCTGAATTAGAATTGTTTGAATAAACTGAATAGCTTGAAATAGAAATGTTTTTGACAATTAAACTGTGTACTCATGCTAAACTAAATTGTTTTAAATATAACTGATTATTTACATAAAATCGATTTGGCGTTAAACAACCTTTAAAGGTTGATATGCCATAAAACCTAACCAACCAATCAACCAACCAATCAACCAACCAACCATTCTGATTCTATATGAATATTGTATCCTCGGTATGACGCTAAACGGCATCAAATAGTGAGGCTCCACTTCTGGAGCTATGAAGAGTGCTTTTACTTTAAGGTTATTTCTGATTCGGAGTAGTCCCATTTATCGTTCAAATAGATCTTTCCGAAAATTATTTGTATTGGATAGGAATACTTGATAATAGTAAATCATTTGTATTAAGAATTAAGTTACTTGAAGCTATAATTATTTACTAAGGATGAGTTGGTTGGTTGGGTTTTATGGCATATCAACCATTGTAGACTCTTTATTGCCAAATCCATTTTTATACATATAAACAGTTCTATTTCGAACAATTCAGTTTAGCATAAGTACGCAGTTTAAATGTCAAAACAGTTCTATTTCAAACAACACAGTTTAACACAAACGCAGTTTAGTTCTATTTACCCATATGTAGGACCCTATCAGGTGTTACCACTCCGGGCAAAGTGGACCTGGCAATAAAGTACTACTCTGCATTCCCCACAGGTCCAGCCTTACTGGAACCTTAACATCACATTGCTTAGTGTCATATATAGGACACTCGTTGGGTGGGGGGATGCAGTCGGAGCATTCTACAGACCCTGCCGACTGAGCCAGTGTCCTTCAGTGCGTGAATGTAAGAACATTACTTGTTAGCATACATGTATCTCAAAAGACATCATTGTAAATTGTACTCTGTGTTTATATTAGTTGTCTGTTAATATCTCCTTTATCTACGTACATCTGCATATGGTGCGTGTGGGCAGGGTGAGGGGATTTACATACTCAAGTATATTTGTGTGTGTGTGTGTGTGTGGAGGGAAAAGGTGCGCCTGCTCTTAAAATAATGACGAAACTAAACAACAACAACAACAGCAACCTTACAACAATGAAAAACTAATGACTTTTTTCCTCGGATACAAAACACAACACAAGATAAAGCATAAGATAGCGTCCTCTCACGGCTTGTTCCCGAATTAGAAAAGCGTCGATCAATGCCGTCTTGTGTTCTTTCTGAGACTAAGCCAACCAGCCTACCAATACACTAACCATCCAGCCGGCCCACTTGCCATACTTCCAGTTGGCCAACCAGACGGCAGCCCATCACTCGTTGCCATGGTAATCATTCTCATTCTTTCGCCATCGCCGTAGTTTTCTTTCTAACAGCTACATTCTTCGCCCAACCAATCGGATATGAGTCTTTTCTCTTTCTTTGAGTCCCTTTTACTTTCTTCAGCTTACACGAACCGTTTGCTTCCTTTCACCAGTGGCAGAAACACACACAACTCCGTTGCTCACCAATTGGCATTAAACAGCCTGAATTGATTGATTATGGATCAGTGGTCCAAGCAGTGGCAGTTGAGGTTGTTTTTTTTTTTCTTCTTTTCTTTTCTTTTCTTTTCTTTCTTTTTATTAAGCTTTTGGGATTTAATGCAATGGAAATCATCGGTTTCATAACGTGAATACGAGCAGAGATCCTCGGAAAGCATATTTCCTTCTTGAGCTTTATTCACTCCCCATTCTAAACCTGATTTGCTCTGTCAGTGAGGCTTAGAATACGACAACTATCCTCTGAAGAAGGGATAAGACCCCCACCGCGATAAAAAAAAGAGGTGTCCGGGGTATGACACTGCATCTGATGGCGAGGCTCCTTATCCTTTTTTTCTGGTATCCATTCTTTAATTTAATCAGTTACGTTTGCTGTTTACTATCTACTTCGGGTGCTCCGTTTTCGAGACCTTGTGTCTACATTTGAAATCTGATGTACATTTTTCTTTATTGCTTTCTGTCCTATTTTTACCGATCTACGGTTAGGATATTTTATCAGCGTTAACTTAAAAAAGTTGAATTTATTCAAGTTTTAATTTCATGTTAACGGATATCACTAGCTCAAAACTTGAAAGAGGTTATCAAATCTGTCAGTTACTTAAATCAGATTATAGCGTATAAGTATTTCTAATTTGATAAACAGTAAAAAAATCACATGCAATCGACAAGATTATATAGCGTCATTTACTGATGTGGTGTTGTTGTCGGCCATGAAATTTAACATTGGTATTTTTTTCGATTGAATGAGTGATTTTAAAGGCATATCAACCCATCAAGGGTTATTTTACGCATAGAAGTTAGGGTAACTCGTTCATATTTACGTTTTTCTCGAATTGTTTCTTAAGATTTTATCAAATAATTGGGTGTCTACCGTTACATATTATGTAAATAGCTATACTTGTATGCAATTGTAGGTGAATTTGATTCTAACTAGGAGCCTTGTCCTAATCCATAAAGTAAAAAAAAATCTGATTGAGTGATTTTTATTGATTTTAACGGCATGTCAACCTGTCTGTGTTTATTCAATGCCTAGAGGTTCGAGAATCACGCTCATCATGCATTCATATTTACATTTTTTGTGCAATGGTTTTTTAAGAAGTTTTTTTGCACACGGTCCAATAGAATAATAATCATTTTTAAATAGATCTATTTGATTATAGATTGGACCCTAACGGATTTACCACTCCAGGTTAGAGTGGATCTGGGAGTAATGTCAATGAATAGGTACTCCACACTCCCAAGATATTTAAAACTGGAGTCTCACCATCTGATACAGTGTAACAAAAATGAGTCAAAAGTGAATTTATTAGTAGAATTACACAGAATTTACGTGCTGTTCCGGATTCAAAAGAATCCCCATTTTCAAAAGTGCTCACTTCGATCATTTTTGTATCTACAAAAATTCTGAAAAATGTGACTGACTTTTCAACTCACCCAAAAAATCTCATAAATATTGTTGAAACCTTTAAAAAGATCTGTAAATTGATAATTAAAAAAACTCTTCATTTAAAACCTGAAAATCTATAACATGTTAAGATCTGATTAAGACGACACATGAACCTTTTGGGTTATCGTTGTAATACCGGTTCATCATTATACTGGTACTTCTATTTAGAAAGGAGTGAAAGATTATAATTAGCTTTTCATAGTCACCTCTATTATACTGAGAATTTGGAGGAATAAAAAAAAGTTCATCAGAAACAAAATTATCTTTCACTAGCAAATTGGACTGGAAATCACTTTATTCTCTATGAACCTTTAAGTGTACTGCTCTAATAAACTTCTCGCTATAATATGCCGTTTTTGTTGGGTTACGGTTACATACATATAAACATAGTGAGAATACGCTTTGTATTTAAAAGGTATCAAGACTAAAGTTGTATTTACCAAGGCAAAAAGGAATAATGAATGAAACGTTAATTTTCTTCAAAATAGTCCTCTTGGCATCAATTTATTTTCTAAGAACTTTTAAGTGTATAACTCTAATAAACATTTCACTATAATATAACTAAATTGGATTTTGACTAAATATTTACACTGCCAAGTAGCAAAGATTTCGGAACGACAAGTTACTGAATGCAAACAATTAGGTTTATTCATTACAAAATATGAAATTGGGAACATTGTTATCCTGAGACACGCTGAGTGTAACGGTTATCGTCATAAGAGATGGAATCAGCAATATGTGTTAAAATCCTGGGCGAACTTGTTTGTGTTCACTTCACGCTAATTTCCTTGGGAAAGGCATGAATTCATATCCGTCTCCTCAGCTCTGGGTAAATAGTTGGCAAAACTGAATTCTTTAAAGTACGAGGATCACTAAATATGTTTCCAGACTTTTTTTTTCGTATGGGCACTTTTATTGATAGTACACACATGTACTCGAGTCACCTTCGAAGCAATCTTCCCCGGTTGCAAATCACTTGTTGTACCGTTTCAACAACTTCTAGAAATCCCCATCGAAGTCCTCTTGTGTGAGCGTGTCAATGCTCTTCGTCACAGCCTCTTTCATCTCCTCAATTCTCTCATAACGACAGCCCATGAGCTTAGGAAATAACCAAAAGTCACAAGGAGCAACGTCTGGACTATAGGGAGGGCGACGAACTGTCTTGATGCCCATCTCGCTCAAATAGTCTGTGACAAGGATGGAGTTGTGGACTGGTGCATTGTCCGGGTGGAAATGCCACTGACCCGATTTGAAGAGTGCTGGCCTCTTCATACGGAATCTCTTCCTGAACTCCCTTAAAACCTCAACATAGAAACCCTAACTCTAACCCTTTGGCCAATCGACTCTGGTGTATTGACTTCCTTACACCTCCTACACCTCTTATCATCCTTCACAGACTCCCTGCCTTTCTTGAATCTCTTAAGCCACTCAAAAACTGATGCTCGATTCATGCAAGATGGTCTAAAAGCAGTCTGAAGCATTGCATACGTTTCTGTGGTATTTTTTCCAAGTTTAAAACAGAATTTTATTGCATATCGTTCTTCCTCACCTGAAGATTGCATTTTTGAAATTCACTAGCTGTGACAATCAGGCTTTAATAGGGTGTATTGCAATTGCTGCTGTAGTTGTTCATTTGAACCTGAAATCATAAAAATTGGTCAGTCATCTCATAACATGTATAGCAATAAGATACTGAATTTTCAAGAGTCTACGACAATTTTAAATGGCTGTACAAAAAAAGTCTGGAAACTTATTGAAGACACCTCGTAACTAGTCTAGGAGAAAGAAAACTTTAAACTAACAGTACTCCGCTTTAAAAATGATCTTGTGTCACATCCTGCTCATTGCAGGCATTAGGGAAACGAAGTCTTTATTGTGTGAGCCACGACCCCTATTATAATTCGGTAGCCGTGGAGATGAGGTGATGGGGCGTCCAAATGTGAATGTTTGGATTTTTAGTGTCTATTTGATTTATTGAATTAGTTAAAGATGCAAATGTGATTCACGCATTTCCTTGTTTCTTCGCTTTTCTTTATCTTTTTTCCCTTTTTTTCTTCCGTTAGAGCAACGCTGCCAAATAATGTTCTACCTTTTAATAACGGCCTCAGACTGTCTTTTAGGTTATTTAACAACTCGCAGCAGTTTTGAACAAACATCATTCTATGAAAACGCCCGAACGTTCTTCGGACGAGTCAGAAAAACAAACTAGCAGTAACGAAGTGTAACATGAAGTTTAAACAATATTACCAAAGTTCTTTAGCTTGAGGAACATGGAAAACTGTTATCGAGAAAAAAAAAAAAAACAACACACACGCACACAACGAACGCATCAAATTGTATTCTAAATCGACCAGCAGGTACGTGTGGTCCCGTAACACACATGTACATCCACATCGTTCTGTCACATAAAGCTCTCGTTACAAGTATGCCACGAATTCTAAAAGATAATAATGAAACTATTTGTTCATACTACGAGTAGAATCTGTGTATTTACCCAACCCCTCTGCAGCGAGCTTGATGCGATGCAATATTATTCTTGCCCGGTGGGCTGAGGCTGTAGAATACACCGCCTGCTTCTCTGCAGAGGGGTAAGACCTCCACCAACGAGTGTCCTGGATATGGCACTAAACAATCTCATGGTAAGGTTCCAGTGATGCTGGAGCTTTGGGGAATGCGGGGCACCCCTTCATTGCCATTGCTCCCAGGTCCAAACTAGTCCAGAATGGTAGCACCTAATAGGGACCTATCTATGTGTTAAATAGAACCAACTGCACACTTATGCTAAAGTGAATTGTTTGAATTAGAATTGTTTGACCAAACTGAATAGCTTAAAATAGAAATGTTTTCGATAATTGAACTGTACTTACATTTAAACTGCGTGCTTATGCTGAACTGAATTATTTGAAATGGAATTGTTTTTAACATTGAAGCTTTACTTACACTAAACTGAATTGTTTAATATAGAACTGTTTTTACATTTAACTGTGTGTAAAGAAACTCTGTACTTATACTTAACTGAATTAGCTGAATTAGAACTGTTTGAATAAATTGAATAGCTTGAAAAATAACTGTTTTTGACAATTAAACTGTGTACTCAGGCTAAACTGAATTGTTTGATATAGAGCTGACAATTTGCATAAAATGGATTTGGCGTTAAATAACCTACACAGGTTGATATGCCATAAAAACCAAACAACCAACCAACCAATCGTATCATTCTTTAAGCAGAGTTTAAAAAGTTTGAATTTAGAATTTTTTTTTCAAGATCGGTTCTCGTACGAAGATTAAAAAGCTTGGTCTGACTTACTATTAACTAATTGCTGGAGAGAGAATAGTAGGACGTTTCCCAATGGTTATTAGCGCTATGTGAAAAGTCCTGTCAGGATTTGAACTCAGGTCACAATATTCATTTCCCACGACAATGACTATTATGTAACCTACTTCTCACATTATTTGGGTTATTGTACCACAAAGAATTCCTGAATCATGGATCAATCATCTACATGTGCTTTAATCAAACTGGCGATATTTCCACACTAAACGCTAGTTCTCTGAAACTAGTTGACCATTTCACCTACCAAGGAAGCAGTGTCTTATCAACCGAGACTGACATCAACACACGACTAGCCAAGGCATGGACAGCTATCGATAGGCTATCGGTCATATGGAAGTCAGACCTGACCGATAAAATGAAACGCAGTTTTTTTCCAAGCAACGATCGTGTCGATACTGTTGTATGGATGCACTACATGGACGCTAACTAAAAAAAAAAAAAAAAAAAAAAAAAAAAAAAAAAAAAAGCTTGACGACAACTACACAAGAATGCTGCGAGCAATATTAAACAAGTCCTGTAGGCAACACCCCACAAAACAACAGCAGCAGCTGTATGGCCACTTCCCTCCCATCAGAAAAACTATCCAAGATAGACGATCCAGACATGCGGGACACCGCTGGAGAAGTGGGGACGAACTTATAAGTGACATACTCCTGTGGACCTCTTCATATAGACGAGCAAAGGCAGGAGGGCCAGCTAGAACCTATATACAGCAGCTCTGACCCGATACAGGATGTAGCCTCGAAGACCTACCGGAAGCGATGGACGATAGATAAGGGTACCAGGAGATTGTCAGGGAGATCTGCGCTAGTGGTGCGACATGATGAAGATGATTTGTATATGTATACAGAACTCAAAAGCCCTCGGAGATCATTTTATGTTCGAGTGAAGTGTTGTACTCCTATGGCCGAGCAAAAGCAGGGCGACCAGCTCGAACCTACATACAGCAACTCTGTGTGGATACGGGGTTTAGCCCTGAGGACCTTCCAGAAGCGATGAACGATAGGGAGGGGTGGCGAGGATATCCGTACTGATGGCCTGACAAGATGATGATGATGGTAAAAAGTTGACATACATCTTTTACAGTGTCATTGTCAGAGGAAGAGAAATTCTTCGAATTCATTTCACCCCTGAGGGCTTGTTGGTGGATGGGGGCATCTAAATTCAAAGCGTCTCTTATGTAACTGTTTTGTTTGGTGTCTAGATCCCAAATGCTTGTTTAAATATAAAACCCAGACCTTGCCTCTCTTAACATGTGGCTTTTCTCACCAAATCAAATTGCAACTCCCTCGTAATGGTTTTTACACCTGAAAAAGAATGAGCAATGACCTTTTGACTCTCGCTCAAAGTTCATGTCGTACCTATCCAAGTTTGACCTCGAGGTCACAAATCGATTGCAATCTTGTGCAACAATTCTCCACTACTTTACGCTGCTAATGACACGCTGGAAGGTATCGTTATTGGTGTTCTTGGGTTCATGAAGGATTTCACATCATTTAACGTCAGATCAAGCTGGGGTTAATTATTTCCCAGCTTTATTCGAACAGCGATAATTCATAAGTGATAATCCATAGGTTGCCTTCTTAATCCATGTAATACCTTTTCATGCTGACTTCCTGTTGGTTATTGTGTTGTTTACCTGGAAGTAAGTGACAACAACAACACTTGTTGTATAAAAACATAAATTTTCTTTTTAATTACTAAGGGTTGCATTAGAGAGAGAGAGAGAGATAGAGAGAGAGAGAGAGAGAGAGAGAGAGAGAGAGAGAGAGTCAGGACGGGCAGGGAAAGACTAGGTTGTGACACATCTTCAGATTTACACCAGGTCGAGATACATCTCCAGAGAAGCTTTCTTCTTCGTGCTTCTTTCACTGGAAACTGAATCAAGGCCGCCTTACAACCCGGAGCCGCTTCTCTCGAGCTACTACCCAAACGACCTGAGTGCTTAATACTTACCTCTGACTTTGCTGACTGACTGTTGAAAATTTTCGTCGTTATAAATTTTTTCAGACGCCTACTCATGCTTCTTATACAATTCACATGGCATTTCCACTGTCTTTTGTTTATCTTAAGGCACAGCTGCACACCCTGTTTTGAAATCCACAAACTAACCGACCTGTCAAATGTTAATATGTAACACTTATGGGGAGGCTTCAGTCCTGGAGCTTTAAAGAATGTGGAGTAGCCTTTCCTGTCTTAGGAACTTCTGTTATACTCAATCTAGAAAACTGGATAGAAAGCTTTTGTCGCAGTCAGACTGCCTGCTATAACAGTTTTCCATATTATGAAGAAGTTAAAATACACTCACAATGACGTTAATTTTTTTGACATTGTCACTGGACTTTTGCAAGGAAATACATTAGCACCATTTCTATTGACAAAATTGCGTACTACGAACGCGAAGGCTTTAAATAAATTGGTTTCACACTAAAAAAGGGAAAGAAGCAGATGATATCCCGCAGAGACTATTAATGACGCAAACTATGCTGATGACCTAGAACTTCTTGCAAATGCACCAGCTAAAGTCGAATCTCTACTGCAGAGATTTAAGCCGGCAGCAAAAGGTGCTGGTCTCAAAACTGCGTTCATATGTTTGAATTAAGATAGTGTTATCTACTCATTAAATAACAAACCTCTGAAAATAGCAGAACTCGGTAGCAATATCTCATCCACTGAAAGCAATGGCAACATATACACAGGTAAAACATAGACTGCTAGATTAAAGAACATATGGAAATCAGATCACTTTGAAAAAAAACCCAGGAATTCTTCCAAGCTGTAGTCATGTAAGTACTACTATATGGTTGCACCACTGGGAGAAACGCATGGAGAAAAAGCTAGATGGTAGCAATAAAAGGATGCTTCGGGCTATTTTGAACAAATCCTTGAAGCAACACCCCATAAAACAGCAGTGGTACGGCCATTTGCATCCCATCTCATAAACCCTTTAAATAAGACAAGCGAAGCATAAGAGGCACTACCAGAGAAGTAAGGATGAACTCATAAGCGACGTTCTCTTATGGGCTACTACATATGAACACACCTGCGAAGACAGACTCGCAAAACCTTTCATTCATTAGTTCTGTGTGGACACTAAATGCCAGCCAGAAGACTTTCCAAGAGTGATGAATGATAGGTGCGGATATTGAGAGAGAGAGAGGGGGGAATCTGTACTGTCAGGATGACGATGAAGATGATAAATCATAATTATGGTAAAGCACGTTGAAAGTGTACCGATAGGTTTTCTCTAAAACCATAACGATTTGTGTGAGCGTATTAAAAATCCGTGGTTAGGTTAAGTTCGGTTATTTAATGGCATATCAACCCTTCATGGTTAGTGTATAGTTTGTAGGTAATATCTTTTAAACGAGCTAAAGTTCATTTGCTTGCACACAGTTAAATGGTTTCAAGTATAGTAAATGATTAAACAGTTCTACTGAACCCATAAATGAGGTCCTAGCAGATACTACTTCTCGAGGTCAAAATTGACCAGGGAGTAATGGCAATGAAAGGCTACTCCACATTCTTTAAAGCTCTAGGACTGAAGCCTCCCCATCAGATGCAGTTTAGTGTCATATTCAAAAAACTCAATGGGGGAGGGTTTACTCCTTTGCAGAGATGCAGTCGGCGTGTTCTACAGCCCCAGTCTATTGAGCTGTAAAAATCTGATAAAAACCCCTCAAATTCAGAATACCTAATAATATTATATATGAGCTTGTATGAAGCAATCTTTTCTCTCGTTATTCTCTCTCTCTCTCTCTCGCCCTCTTATGCTGGCGGCTGATTCGTATCCAATCTCTCCAGATGCAACAAGATTTAAGGCCCCCGTCTTTCATTGCACCTCCTCCTTTCCCCCGCGCCTTTCATTTTGAACCCACACTCTTGCCTTCCGGTAGCAGCTGGCACATTCTACTTCGAACACAGTAAACGTAGACAAATGTAGACGTTATAAAGGCAATTCCTATTGGCGCCGATCTCCACCCTCGACAACCTTTCAACACTCAAGCCAAACGCCTCACTGCCTCGAAGTGATTCAATCTCTCCGAGTTCGTGGGAAAACAGACTGCACTGCCGGAATTTGCGGAAAGGCTAACATTCTAGAGGGAAGGGCTAAAAGCTACCATTTCAAAAGTTACAAACATTTATTTCGGCTAAAGTTTCTTAGACGAGGCCTTAGAATTTTTAAGGGAAATCAACGTAAATTTGATCTATTTTTTGTCTTTTATTTGGCCATGACATAAGATACATTTAGAACAGAAGAAAAGAATGTTCGTCAATAGCCCGGGAGACCTGAGTTCATACCAAAGACTCAAAAAATGGTACTTGATGCCTCCTTGCTTAACACTCAGCATTATTAGGTACGGATCAAGGGCAAAGTGGAGCAATCCAGGGAACGGAGTAGCGCCCTTCCCTACACCTTGGTGTAGTAGCTATCGAAAAGGGAACCTTCGGGTCACCCTCGACTATGATCGCCAACAACTTTTATTTACATGAAAAATTCTCCTGAGTGAGTTCCAAGAATAAAAGAAACATCATAAAATTGCGATTAAACACAAAATAGCTGTCAAAAAAAAAAAGTTTAAAATACACTGATTATATCATCCCCGCTAGAAAAAAAATTGATTGGTTGGATTTTATGGCATATTAACCATTGTAGGTTATTTAATGCTAAATCTTTTATATACATATATTTTTTTAAGTTGGCGACCATAGTCTAGGGCGACCAGAAAGCTCCCTTTTCAATATCTACTACACCGAGGTGTAAGGAAGGGCGCTACTCCTTTCTCTGGATTGCTCCACTTTACCCTTGATACGTACCTAATATTGCTGAGTGTTAAGCAAGGAGGTATCAAGTACCATTTTTAAAGGCTTTGGTATAACGCGACCTGAGATTGAACCCAGGTCTCCTGGACCACTGGCAAACACTCTACCCATTTGGCCAATGAGCCGGTCTTACTTGTACAATATTAGTATCTTGAAATAGAGAGACTAATAGCATGTGCAACTGTCCGTCTTCCATACAATTTTACTGTTCCCTTGGACAATATCAGTATCTTCAAAAAGAGAAATCTGCGGCATGGGCAACTGTATCGCATCCCTTCAGCTCCCACTCAGATCCAGACGCATATCCGTTAGTCTCGTGAGACAAGAGGACGCCATCATTCCTTTTTAATCTGAAAGGAGGTATCAAGTACCATTTTTAAAGTCTTTGGTATGACTCGACCTGGGATTAAACCCATGTCTCCCGGACCATTGGCGAACACTCTACCCACTAGACCAATGAGCCGGTTATATACATATATATTAGATATGATTTCTAAACATATCTTGTAGATAACATTTTTCAACGAGCCTGAGCTCTTTTTTTTCCCCCACAGTTAAATGGTTTCACTTTTTTCTACCAAATACGAATAATTCTATTTACTATTAATCATTTGTCTGCACACAATTTATTGTTTTTAAGTATTGCAATGTATTATAAAAACAATTAAACATCCATCATTTGTTTACACCCTGTTAAATGATCAAACAGTTCTATTTCAAACAATTCAATTTAGCATAAGTACACAGATTTTTGTTCACACAGTTAAATGTAAAAACATTTCTATTTCATACAATTCAGTTTAGCATAAATACACAGTTTAAATGTCAAAAAGTTCTATTTGAACCATAGATAGGATCCTATCAGGTGCTACCACTCCAGGCCAGGGTAGACCAGGGAGCGATGGCAATCAAAGAGTACACTGCATCCCCCAAAGTTTCAGCATTACTGAAGTCTCTCAACCAGGTTGTTTTGTGTCCTAATTAAGACACTCATTAGAGGAATCTTACCTCGCAGCAGTAATGCAGTCGGTGTGTTCGACAGTCCCAGCCGACTGCTCCCGCACAAAGAAGTATCCTTGATATGACACTAAAATGCATCTAAGAGTGAGGTTCCAGTTCTGGGAAACTAGAAAGTAGAGAGTACCCTTTCATTGCCATTATTGCCAGTTTCACTCTGATCTGTTTTTTTGTCTAGTCGCTTGGGGCTGTAGAATGCACCGACAGCATCTTTGCAGAGGGGTAAGAGTTCCCAACGGGTGTCCTGGATATGACATTAAACAATCTGATGGTGAGGTCCCAGTAAGGCTGGAGCTTTGGAGAATGCAGAGTATCCCTTTATTGCTATCGCTCCCCGTTCCATTCTGGCCCGGAGCGGTAGCACTGGATAGGGTCCTATCTATGGGTGAAATAGAACTAAACTGTGCTCTTCTGTTAAACTGAATTGTTTAAAATAGAATTGTTTTGACATTTAAACTACGTACTTCTAAACCGAACTGATTGAAATAGAACTGTTTATATGTATAAAAATGGATTTGGCATTAGATAACCTATAATGGTTGATGTGCCATAAAACCAAACCAAACCAAACCAATCTGATCCGGTTTGATTGTACTTGCTAGAGTTCCATCTAAGGGCCAAATAGACCCGTTTAAATATGTTATATTGTCATCTACAGCATCATAACGACACCAATAATAAAGACGCAGGAAGGCTTCTTTATAAATATATGTACCTCTCACTTTATTTGTAACGTTTGAAAGGGTTATTCAAGGTTTGCATGTGAGAGGGAGTTGGAGACTGAACAGAAACTGCAATATTTTGACCCCCACTCTTATGGCCGTCAACGTTGTGTCTTTCTCGTTCTCCAGATGCTCAACCAGAGGCCCAGCGGCCCACTCTGCTGGATGATGGCTTTCTTTACTGCATCTATCAGCATCTTCTCTGGACCCCAACTCATCAGGGCCCCAATGGCCCCTTCGGCCTGATGTGGCTTTCCTTGCTACACCTCGTCTAACTCCCACTCCAACTCTAATTGGAACTGGAACTGTCTTGACTTCTGTCTTGACTGAGTTATATATTAGTTCAAAGCCCACTCAGTCGCCTACTCGATCTTTGAAATCGCATGTTTGATCGTCATCAAGCGGAAATAACTGTCATGCAGTTCACAGGTCACTCTCTTCCGGTGCATCAGTCTATGAGTGTACCATGGGAATTTTTTTTACCTCGTCCCATTTCGTCAGCCAATTTCCGTCCACGCAATTTCCTCTCATAACTGCCATTAGAAGTTGTCACCTCCTTCCGGTGCATCACCTTGGAATGGCATTTTTGGCCGGTTCGAAGGCCAAAATTCAACAAATATTATTCAGGTTGAAGAGGAATACCTGATGCCATATAACAGTAAACTATTCATATTAAGAATAGTTATTTGAAGCTATAATTGTTTGAGCCGATTCACTGGTCTAGTGGGTAGAGTGTTCGCCACTGGTCCGGGAGACCTGTGTTCAATCCCAGGTCACGTCATACTAAACTTTTAAAATGGTACTTGATACCTCCTTGCTTAACACTCTGCAATATAAGCTACGTATCATGGGTAAAGTGGAACAATCCAGGGTAAGGAGTAGCGCCCTCCCCTACACCTCGGTGTAATAGCTATTGAAAAGGGAGCCTTCGGATCCCCTTTGACTAAGGTCGCCAACTTATAATTGTTTACTAATCATTATCATTAGTTAATTGAAGCCATATAGAAAACGAAATATTCTTATTAAAAAGAAATCTTAACTTGAAACCGCATAATCATTTGTATTTGAATGAATATTTGAAACCATACAACTGTGTGCAAATTATTTGTATTTGATAGGAATACTTGATGTCATATAGCTGTTAGTAAAAATCTCTTGAGGAGGAGCTACAAAAATTTTTTTTTGAATGTACAATTAACGTAAGTTCTTATGCATGAAATAACTCTCGACAAGTTGTTAGGCCGTTAAAATCAATCAATCAATCGTACAATCAAATCTAGAAAACGTTTTGCATTGGCCACAAAAAAAAAAAAACAAAAAAAAAACAGGAAAGTCTAGCCCTGGGGATTTCAACTTCTGAGCAGCATCTCCCCATTGAATAAAAGTTTGGGTCACTCTGACTCCTACGACACAGTGATCATATTGGGTGACCCCCCAAAAAACCATATATTTTTGACTGAAATTCATAAATTTATTTCTAGCGTTTTCTTTTTCTCAGGATATGAAGAAGATTCTGTGCATGAAAAATTGGGATCATAGTATTCACCAACATGTCCAGAAGTTCGAGTGTACAAAATTAGAATTATTTTGCTTTATTTTTGTAGAAGTAATAAAAAAGTTTATGGGTTCTGTTTTTTTTTTTTTTTTTGCATCACCCTATAGTTACCGAGAAATGGTTCTTCATGTCAACGTTTGCGAATGTTTGATATGATATAAAACCAAATAAACCAACGAACAATAACCATTTAACTGTCTGTTAGATAGTAATACTTAAAATCATGTAATCGTGTGCAAACAAATGAGCTCTTGCTTGTTTAAAATGTTATCTACAAAACATTCTTGCCCAGTCGGCTGGGGCTGTAGAGTACTTTGACAGCACCTCTGCAGAGGGGTAATACCCCTCAACGAGTGTCCTGATTATGACACAAAAAATTCTGATGGTGAGGTTTCAGTACTGCTGGAGCTTTGGGGAATGCGGAGTACCCCTTTATTGCCATTGCTCCCAGGTCCACTCTGGCCCGGAGCGGTAGCACTTGATAAAGGTCCAATCGATGGGTTAAACAGAACTTATTACATACTTATGCTAAACTGAATTGTTTGACTAAACTAAATAGCGTCAAATAGAAATGTTTTTGATATTTAAACCGTACTTACATTTATGCTACTCTGAAACCGTACTTACATTTAAACTGCGTGTTTATGCTAAACTGAATTATTTGAAATAGAACTGATTTTTGACATTGAAATTGTATTTACACTAAACTGAATTGTTTAACATAGAATTGTTTTGACATTTAACTGTGTGTAAACAAAGTCTTTACTTATACTAAACTGAATTAGTTGAATTAGAACTGCTTTACTAAACTGAATAGCTCGAAATAGAAATGTTTTTCACAAGTAAACTGTATTTACATTTAAACTGCGTGCTGATGCGAAACTGAATTGTTTGAAGTAGAACTGATTATTTACATAAAAATGGATTTGGCGTTAATTAACCCACAAAGGTTGATATGCCATAAAACCCAACCAACCAACAAAATATTCGTTTAGAAATATTCAGTTTAATACATGTAAAAACAGAATTTGGCATTAAATAACCTACGAAAGTTGATATGCCATAAAACTCAAATAACTAAAACCAAATTAAAGCTCCGTCTGCAAAACTGCCAATGTGTCACATGCTATTCTAGGTCGGACAGTGGATCCAAGTTCAGATCCTGGACGAGACTGTATTTCACATCGAGTTAATGACCTTGAGAAAGGTAAGCATCCATCTATTCTCTCTTCTCTAGCTATGGGTAAATAGTTGGCCAGACTTAACTCTTTAACCTCGGTATGACCACTGGTCAAAGAGAAGGAAAATTCTCAATGCAAACAAGTTATAAATCAAATTAAAAAAAATCTCATGGATCTAATAGTTTTAAAAAATTAATAAAAAAAACAACTGATATTTTTAGTATAAAATTTTTTTCTTAAATATGATCGAACAATTTGAATAGATGAGGAATTTATTTATTCTTTATTTTTTATTTTTTATTTTTTTAAATCGGATAAGATTTTCTGCAAATTAATGTTTTTTCGTGCTGCTAATCCGTTTAACCTTGACACTAATAAGACATGGGTTCAAATCTCACCTAACACCTATTTATTATTTAGAATCTGCGATCGAACTTTAAACATTGTTTGTATTTCTGCCTTTGAATTATAAGGGCAAACAAGGGACAGATTGTCATCACCATCATCAAAGTAAGCCCTATAGAAGGCACCCAGTGTTCGTACAGAGGTGATAAATGTAAATTTTGCTGGACGGCCAACACTGGTGTGTCCATGTGTAGGAGTTCAATGGAGAATGTAACTTACTTCATCAGCAGTGGCCAGCCTATCTTTTATGGAAGGCTTGTGAGATGTGAGTTTGATGGCCATACAATAGCAGATTTAAAGGATGCTGTTTCCAAGATTATTCAAAACAATGGGAGGCATTTTAGTGTAGTTCCCATCAGGCTCTTTAGAGTGAAATAAATTTTTTTTTCTAAAGGAAATCTTTGTCATAATTGCAGAAACAGACTTTTCTTTCTCCAAAATGAGTGAGTAATCACTATCCTTATAAATTTCTACTAGCCAGTTGTCATTTATTTCGACTGGTTTGGTTGTTTAAATGGCATATCGACCTTCGTGGGTTATCTAATGCCAATGTAATTCTTGTTGAAGAACAGCAGTGATACTCTTTAACTCGTAGCTGGGGGAATAGAAAGGTTTGTATCTATCCTGTAGTTGAAAATGAACACAATTGCGCGACTGGAGTTGGAATGTCCTCGTGGTGTCATGGTTAAAGCGCTGGACTGCGGAATCGTAGTAAGCGAGTTCGTACTCCAGTCGCGCTATTACGTTCACGTTCGGGCAAATACCCTTGGGAAAGGTATAGAACCCCCTTACCCTCCCAGCTATGGGTTAAATAGTACCACTACTGTTCTTCTTGGAGAATGGCTTTGGCATTAAATAGCTTACAAAGGTTGATATGCCATTAAACAAAGAAACCAAACCAAACGACTGGAGTTCGAACTTGCTTACTCTGAGACCTCAGTCCTGCACTTTAGCTATTACGCCATGGGGACTTCCCTCATTATTTTGACTGTCCTGAACTTCTATTCTATAAAATGTCAACTCTCAGCTGTTGCAGATTCTAAAATTAAACGGCTGATTTGTCCAGTTTTAAAAGAAATTTCTAGTATAATGCAAACTTTTCTTGAAGTTCGTAAAGATGTAAAGTGGTGACCGGAAACGGAAGCCGCCAAAGTCTTGCTTGGCATTCCTGCTTCCGGTTAACCAAGAATGTGCCTATTTATGTCTGATATTGTTATAGTAGGTGCCACTAACTTCCTTAAAACTGAAGTACTTGTCAGAGGTTAGAATCAGATGTTGATATTTCAACCTGGTGATTGATATTTGTTACTAGTTCGTTCAACCTAGACCAAAGCGTTTTCTATGTACCTCAGTCAAATAACAAATAAATATAAGGTTTAAATTTAACAAAGTAATGTACCAATATCAGGGTCGGATCATCAAACCAAGAGCTCTTGGTGTGATGATTAAATAGGAGAGAAATTGTAAGTCAGGAAACGCTGTTTACGTTATCCTAAATTAGTTATCATCCCAGTCAGTTAGGCCTGTAGAATACACCGACTGCATCTCTGCAGAGAGGTAAGATGCCTCCACAACAACGAGTGTCCTGGATATAACACTCAAGAATCTGATGGGGAGGCTCAGGCATTGGAGATTTGGGGAAAGCGGAGTATCCCTACATTAACATTACTCTCAGGTTCACTCTGGCCCGAAATGGTAGCACCTGATAGGGCCCTATTCATCGGCCGAATAGAACTGTTTGACATTTAAACACAGAGCAAACAAACAACTTATGCTAAATTGAATGGTTAGAAATAGAACCATTTGATTGGTTTGGTTTCTTTGTTTAGTGGCATATCAACCTTTGTAGGTTATTTAATGCCGAAGCCATTCTCCTAGAAGAAAAGTAGTGGTACTATTTAACCCATAGCTGAGAGGATAAGAGTGTTCTATACCTTTCCCAAGGGTATTTGCCCGAAGGTGAACGTAATAGCGCGACTGGAGTACGAACTCGCTTTCTACGATTCCGCAGTCCATCGCTTTAACCATTACACTACGAGGACACCCTCCCAGAATCATTTGATCATTTATCTGTGTGCAACTACAAAATGTGCACACAAATTATCTACTTAATATATATGTAAAAACAGGATTTGACATGAAATAACCAACTATGGTTGATATACAATAAAACTACACACACAAATACACACACAGACACACAGACACACACACACATATATATATACGAGGATCCTTAAATAAGTTTCCAGACTTTTTTTCGTATGGGCACTTTTATTGATAGTACACACATGAAACTCTAGCCCCCTTCGAAATAATCTCCTCCGGATGCAATGAACTTGTACCATTCCAACAACTTCTGGAAGGCTCAATGGAAGTCCTCTTGTGTGAGCCGATTTGAAGAGTGCTGGCCTCTTCCCAAGGAATCTCTTCTTGAACTCCCTTAAAACCTCAACATAGTAACCCTAACCCTAACACTAACCCTTTGGGCAATCAACTCTGGTGTATTGGCTTTCTTACTCATTCCACGCCAAGTGGATTGATTTTAACGGCCTAACAACTCATTCCACGCCAAGTGGATTTATGATAAACTTATTATTGTATAAGTAAAATATGTAAGAAAGATAACGTGTTTTTTCTAGTTCGTAATTAAAATCTACGATAGATTCAATTTTGTTTAGTTTATCCGAGGCCAGCACTCTTCAAATCAGGTCAGTGGCATTTCCACCAGGACAACTCCATCCTTATCACATACTATTTGAGCAAGATGGGCATCAAGACAGTTCCTCACCCTCTCTATAGTCCAGACCTTGCTCCCCGTGACTTTTGGTTATTCCCTAAGCTCAGAGGCTGTTGTTATGAGACAATTGAGGAGATGAAAGAGGCTGTGACAAAGGTCATTGACATGCTCACACAAGAGGACTTCCATGGGGCCTAGCAGGAGTTTTTGGGACGGTACAACAAGTGCATTGCAACCGGAGGAGATTACTTGGAAGGGGACTAGAGTTTCATGTGTGTACTATCAATAAAAATGCATATACGAAAAAGGTCTAGAAACATATTTCATGATCCTTGTAAAACTAACAGTAGCGTAATCAATACATGTTGTCACTCGAATGTCTGTGGCGAAGTTAACGACAAGCTGCAACGTCAGAGTGGGCTATTCGTAGACTTGAGAGTAAGGAACTCAGAACACAACTTGACTTCTTGTGTTTGGACCTTTGACTGATTTATTTTATCCGTTCAGTTGCTGAAGCCGTGAGACAGAGACTCGTTCTGCGTTCATTCTCCAGCCACCAAGAGAGAAAACAGAGAGAGAGAGAGAGAGAGAGGGAGAGAAAGAGAGAGAGAGAGAATCAAGAAATAGTGTGATATTTATGCTTAGGGTCACAGAACACGTCTCCCTTACTTCCACTTCGGGTAGGTGACCTTCTTTAATAATTGCTGACTGGGCCCCGGAGTTCTAGACCAAGAGTATCAAGTTAGCACCGTGCACTGGAAGAGATGTTGACCTTTATCGACTCGTCTTTCCTTTGGCTGCTCGCTTTTCTTAATAACACGGCACCATTCGCTTATAATACTACCCAAACAAAAAGATAAATGTTAATAGACCGGACATCAAAATAAAAGAATTTAGAATAAACTATATTTCTCGATCGAAACATTGCTTCGAAAGAATTTTAAAAGATTTCCAAATATAATGATGAGAAATTGGAACTTAGCGGTTGGTGGTAACTAAAAGCAAAAACAAAACTAGTAATTTGTGGAGCATTGGGATTACAGGAAAAGAAGGACAGTAAATTTTTTAACAGCATACCTGGACAGTCTAATATATACAGCGCATCTTACAGAAAATATTGTCATTCTAAACGAATGAAACCTAAGTTATGATATGCGTTTGCGTATAACATAGCGATATAACTGATTTGTATATGGAATGCCGAAGCTGTCATTATTTACATTTCATAATTATCAACCATGGGTCTCTGTGGGAAATCCGAATGGTTACTTTAAACGAAATCAAATAATAATAATAATAATAATAACTTCGATGCTTCGAAACGATGACTCGAAGACAAGATAAAAAAAAGAAAAGTAGGAGTAATTACAGCGACTTGAAACAACACAAATAACAAAATGACCAACAGAACAAAAATAACTAAGAAATAAGTAGTAAAGTTGGCGACAACAGTCGATGGTAACCCCAAGGCTCCCTTTTCGATAGCTACTACACCAAGGTGTAGGGGAGGGCGCTACTCCTTCCCTGGATTGCTCTACTTTACCCTTGATCCGCACCTAATAATGCTGAGTGTTAAGCAAGGAGGCACCAAGTACCATTTTTTGAGTCTTTGGTATGAATCGACCTGGGATTGAACCCAGGTCACCCGGGCCATTGGCGAACACTCTAACCCCTAGGCCAATGTCCGGTATAAACTAAGAAACAAAAATGGGAAGAAAAACAACTGTATGAATATTTCGAGCGACAAACAAGCGAAATCTCACACGAGAAAACTTGAGCATAGTTAAATAAAAGGAAACCTTTAGAGAGAAACTGAATCTCTTCTAATAGCAGCACAAAATAACGCCATAAGGACAAACTCCGCTCAAGCAAAAATAGATAAAATGCAACAAAATAACAAGTGTGGGTTATGTGGTGATAGAGACGAAACGATCAATCACATAATAAGCGAATGCTGCAAGTTAGTGCAAAAAGAGTATAATACAAGACACGAATGGGTGGGAAAGGCAAATCCACTCGGAATTGTGCAAGAAATTTATATTTGACCATACGAACAAGTGGTATATGCGCAAACCACCATCCGTCGGGAGAATGAGACGCGCAAGTTTTTCTGAGATTTTGAGATACAAATAGATCATCTAATCTCGCCCAGACGAGGCAGAATAAAATTAAAAAAAGCGAAAAGAGAGATAAATACCTAGATCTTGCTAGAGAACTAAAAAAAACTATGTAGTATGAACGTGATGGTGATATCAGTTGTGATTGGTGCGCTTGGAATAATTCTCAAAGAATTGGTAAAGGGACTGGAGCTCTTGAAAATAAGAGAAAAAAATTGAGACTATCAAGACTACAGTATAATTGATTGGCCAGAATACTGAGGATAGTCCTAGAGACGGGGAGGTTTGCTGTCATTCAAACTCCAGTGAAAAGCTATCAGCAAACGCTGGGGTGAAAAACTCTCTATACGGAGACTGGAAGAGACGAACTGGGACCATCCCAACTACAGTATTACTAAGATGGACCAGAACAAAACGGAAAGAAAGTGAAAAGAAAGCTAAGAACCTGGACCTTGCTATAGAACTGAAAAAATTATTGAACATGAAAGTGACGGTGATACCAGTTGTAATTGGTGCGCTCGATACAGTCACCAAAGAATTGATTAAGGGACTGGAGGACAGAAATAAGATGCCGAATGGAGAGCATCCAAACGACAACATTATTAAGATCGGTCAGAATACTGAGAAGAGTTCTGAAGACTTGAGGAGATTTGCTGTCACTCAAACTACAGTGAAAAACCATGGCGTGAAAGCTCTCTGAAATTAAAATGATAATAATAATAATGAATGACAAAAAAGATTAAGAAAGACCCTCCAAAAACGACGATTATAAGCAACGATAGATCAATGACGACTTTTCTAATTGTGAGGAAGATTCTAATTGCACTGATAAGTGAAGAAATATGTTAATCGCTTGAAAGTCGCAGGCTATTTCTTGGAAAACAGAAAGATGTTTGAAAAGGGACTAGAAAAACAAATGCCCTATTATATATAAACCAATTCAACCGAAAAAGGGATAAAGACAACGAAGAAAAATGTTGCTATAGGATGAATTGTCCGCCTAAAAAAGGCATATGATATATCCCACAGATATAGATAATTGATTGTTTGAATGAAAATGTTTAAAATCTTCAACGTAAGAGCGATGGAAAACTGGAGATTTGGTTTGGTTTGGTTTGGTTTCTTTGTTTAATGGCATATCAACCTTTGAAGGATATTTAATGCTAAAGCCATTCTCCTAGAAGAAACATAGTTGTACTATTTTATTTAACCCATAGCTGGGAGGATAAGGGGGTTCATACCTTTCCCAAGGGTATTTGCCCGAAAGTGAACGTAATAGCGCGACTGGAGTTCGAACTCCTGGAGATTTGAACAAACAGTAGATAAAGGATAAGCCTTGACAGTTGTGAAACTCCAAAGAGGTATCTTCTAGAGAGACTCATTATCACAGCTATTATTTGTTATAGCAACGAGACTACTGAATTATATAGAATTAAAACGGAAAGGAGTCTACAGATTTACTAAGTCGCAAGGAAAATAAACTACCTCGTGTACTAAGAGGATTTTGGTGAAGAATGAAAAAGAATTAGAAACGTCAATACACACAATTAAAACCTCACCGGTTCATTAGCCAAGTGGGTAGAGTGTTCACTAATGGTCTGGGAGACATGGGTTCAATCCCAGATCGCGTCATACCAAAGACTTTAAATATGGTACTTGATACCTACTTGCTTAACACTCAGCAATATAAGGTACGTATCAAGGGTAAACTGGAGCAATCCTGGGAAAGGAGTTACGCCCTCCCCTACACTTCGGTGTAGTAGCTATTGAAAAGGGAGCCTTCTGGTCACCAGCGACTGAAGGGAGACAACTTATTAAAATCTATTAGCAAAAGAGAGGAATAGGATTCCATAAAGCAAGATGCTTATGATATAAAAAGTAAAAAGTAAAAAAAAAAAAGAAATAGAAGAATTAATTGAAGGAATAAAACTGCCCAACCAGGTAAACATCAAACACTTGGGAAAAAGTAAAAACTCCGATTACCTGGAAATATTAAAAGCGGACCCCATAAAACAAACAGAGAAAAACGTAAAAGTAAGAATGGTCTATCTTAAAAGAGAAAGAAAACTTCTTGTGACCAAATTCTGCTGCAGAAATTTAATCAAAGGAATAAATACAGAGGCAGTCACTCTTGTGAGATCTTCGGAACCTTTCTTAAAATAGACACGAAGAGAACTAAAATATATGGACTATAGAACATAGAAATTAATGAAAAAACAAGCGAGAAAACAAAGAGAGAGAGAGAGAGAGAGAATCAAGAAATAGTTGATATTTATGCTCAGGGTCACAGACCACGTCTCCCTTGCTTCTCCCTCGAATAGGTGACCTTCTTTAATGTTTATTGACGGGGCCCCGGAGTGCTAGACCAAGAGTATCGAGTTAGCACCGTGCACTGGAAGAGATGTTGACCTTTATCAAATTTAATCAAAGGAATAAATACCGAAGCAGTCCCTCTTGTGAGATCTTCGGAATCCTTCTTAAACTAGACACGAAAAGAACTAAAATATATGGACTGTAGAGCAAAGAAATTAATGAAGAAGCAAGAAGTTTTACATCTTGAGGATGAAATTTAAAAGATTGGCATTTTACATATTCATTTTTGTACTATTTAAATGAAGTTGAAATTGACCATTGACGTGTTAGTTGACGTCATGCGATAGTTACGGTTCAGATGAAAATGGTCATGGACACTAAGGTGAAAAACTAATGTTGCATATATCTTATATATATATATATATATATATATATATATTATATAACTTATATATCTCGTGGTTTTCGACAAGAAGTTTGCGTTTCAAGTGATATGTACGAGGTGCATACGATAGGTTTCTAGACTTTTTTTCGTATGGGCATTTAAAATTGCCATAGACTCTTGAAAATTCAGTATCTTATTGCTATATATGTTATGAGATGACTGACCAAATTTTATGATTTCTGGTTTAAATGAACAGCTACAGCAGCAATTGGAATACACCCTACTAAAGCCTCATTGTCACGGCTGGTAAATTTCAAAAATGCAATCTGACAATTTATGCAATAAAAGTATGCAATAAAATTCTGTTTTAAACTTGGAAAAAATGCCACAGAAACAACGTATGGAATGCTTCAGACTGCTTTTGGAGCATCTTGGATGAATCGAGCATCAGTTTTTGAGTGGCATAAGAGATTCAAAGAAGGCAGGGAGTCTGTGAGGGATGATGAGAGGTGTGGGAGGAGCAAGGAAGTCAATAGACCAGAGTTGATTGGCCAAAGGGTAAGTGTTAGGGTTACTATTTTGAGGTTTTAAGGGAATTCAGCAAGAGATTCCTTGGGAAGAGGCCAGCACTCTTCAAATCGGGTCAGTGGCATTTCCACCAGGACAATGCACTAGTCCACAACTCCATCCTTGTCACAGACTATTTGACCAAGATGGGCATCAAGACAGTTCCTCACCATCCCTATAGTCCATACGTTGCTCCCCGTGACTTTTGGTTATTCCCTAAGCTCAGAGGCTGTCGTTTTGAGACAAGTGAGGAGATGAAAGAGGCTGTGACGAAGCTCATTAACACGCTCACACAAGAGGACTTCCATGGGGTCTTCCAGAAGTTGTTGGAATGGTACAACAAGTGCCTTGCAGCCGGAGGAGATTACTTGGAAGGGGACTAGAGTTTTATGTGTGTACTATCAATAAAAGTGCCCATACGAAAAAACGTCTGGAAACTTATTGTGTGCACCTCGTATTTGTTGAGACGATATCGAATCCCCCCTCTCTGATCAAAAAGGCGGCAGATGAGTCAGTTGTTAAAGAATTTAATATGGGATCGATATTCTTGTTTAATATAGGTTAGACATTCTTCTAAATCTAAATAGTCCCAATCTTTAAATGGCTTGAAACAATGAAAATTAACTTTGTTTAAATCCTATAAAAATGAATTGTACAATTATTTAAAATGGTTGTAGACACAATCGACAGCGGGCGAAACTTTTTCGGTCAATTAACACAGATTTACGTCCCCTGATTCGTAAACTTAAAAATACAGACATTCTTACTTAACTGATCTTTATAACCAAATATGCTTGGACGAAAATGCTTACCAGCCTCTCAACTAGATAAATTCAAACCTAAGTTAAATAAAACAGGAACCGTACACACAGGTATATATATATACACACAATAAAACATGAGTAAATAAAAACCATTCAAACTACAAACACTAGTAAATTAAAATCTCATTTTATACCCATTAACTAGACCTTATGCCAAACATGTTCTCAGACGAAAGAAAAAACTGAAAACACAGGCCCCTACATACACAGACATATGTATACATATACAAAAAAAAAAAGGAGAAAGAACTACCAGTAAATTTAAAACCACAAAACTCCCCATAATATACACTTACACACAAAAAACCCTCCAACACTCACACACACACAACTATAAACATGAACATATCAAAGACGGGGAAAGCAGACCAAAGTAAATACACTCCAGGAAAGAGAAACAACGATTCCTATATAAACCAGTTGGACCAACCAAAGGTCATTTATATTGGAAACAAGAGTGGGTTCAAGTCTCATTGAGTACCCCATTAAAAAGGCCTTGTGCCACATATGTTCTCTGACGAAAGCAACAAGCTGGAAACATACATATATATAACAAGCATGAAAGAACAAAATAAATAAATTCAAGAAATGCAAATCTCTTCGTGGACCTTCTTATTTTAAAATATATCCTTATTCTTTCTTTGGACCTAAAACAACGATCTTTATATATATATATGTGTGTGTGTATATATATATATATATATATATAAAGGTTGGGATGTATATATATATATATATAAGTTATGATGGGTATATATATAATTTAGGATAGCGTTGAAAAATACTTAATAGTACTTGGTGATTGTCACTTTCTTGCCTTTGCGATCATCAGCCAAACTGATTCCCTTGTCGTATGTATCCTTTACTGTTGCGTCGGATATGATGGGAAGGGTAATCTAGTTTGTCAGTCAATCTGGGGATGGCGGTTTTGTCTATACTACGTGGTTATTTACATGGCTATATTATATATTTATTTACTCTGTAATGTTTTATTAATTTTTCATCTTTATTTTTCTCCTGGCGATTTTCTCACGTCAGTTTTAAGTGGTAATCTGTCACTGGAAAACTGGATGATTGCTAGTCATCAGGTTTCCAGGACTCTCCTCAGTATTCTAGTCGATCTTAACAGTGTTTGGATTTGGATGGTCACTATTCTTCCTCTAATCTCCAGTAAAACTATGTAGGTGATCTGCCAAGCAGACGATCCCTTTGTCTGTTTTGGCGCGAAACCAAACAAAGGCCTGAGCCCGCGATCTCGACGCGACCAGAAGTGGGTAAGGGAACGCGAGAGGAATTGGACAAAGGGACTGAGGGAAGTCAGTTGGCAAAGGGAGACGCGAGTGGCCAGTCGACACCGGACAGCAGAGAGACCAGTTGTCATGGGATACGGTCCAGAGCAGTGAGGAAAGACCGGTCAAGATGGTTTGGCATTCCTAATAGCTTTGTAGAAATTTCGCTAGAAATCCACGCTAGCGTTAGTCTACATATGCGCACAGGGAATGCAGAATGTTACATAACTCCCCTTCTTGCGCTTGAATTAACCCAAGCATAATGTGCGATACCCCTATCGGAACCACTAGATGATCACCAGCCAAGAAGTGAAATGGTTCGAAGAAGTTGATGTATCGGGGGGCCGAGGGGGTATCGTTACACTCCAATCCCTCCTTTCGTCGATTTGGAGACCATTCCTAGTGCACAAACTACAGTTGGTAGCAACGTTCCCTTAATGTTCCACAACTTTTTCAGTTGCAGCTATTATCATTATTATTATATTATTCAACCGAGTTTTTCAGACTAGCTTTAGCTGATGGTCTTTCAGTGAAGTCTGAGTGACAGCAAGTCTCCTCAGGTCTCCAGGACTGTCCTTAGTATTCTGGCTGACCTCAACAATGGTGTAGTCTAGATGGTGTTGGACCACACTCCGATTTCAAACTCCTCAATGAGGCATCCTCGTGGCGTAATGTTTAAAGCGCTGGATTGCGGATTCGTAGTTAGCAAGTTCGAACTCCGATCCCTCTATTATGTTCACTTTGGGACAAATACCCAACAGAAAAGTTCGAACCCCTTTACCCTCCTATCTATGGCTTAAATAGTACCACTACAGTTCTTCTCGAAGGAGGTATATGGCATTAAATAACTATAGAAGGTTGATATGCCATTTAAAAACAACAGACAATTAGACAAACAAACTCCTTCAGCTCTCTTACTAAGCCTTTGAGGATTGTTCGGAGTGCACCGACTACGATTGGTATCACAGTCACCTTCATGTTCCATAGCTTTTTTAGTTTTCTGACAAGATCTAAGTATTTGTTGCTTTTTTTTTTTTTTTTTTTTTTTTTTGCTTTCTTTGATTTTCACTCTGTGGCCTGCAGGGACAACAAAGTTCAATATTCGGCAGGTTCTCTTTTTCTTTGTTTTTTTTAAAATTATTATCACCAGGTCAGTTAATCTGGCCTGGATTAGGTGATCTGCTCGTATCTCAAAATCCCAGAAAATGTTTTGCATCTAAATCCCCAAGGCGGATTGTGGTTAGTGCATATACCATTTGACAGGATGGTCAAATTTCATTTTCTTGCTCAATTCCCAATTGATCACTTTCCCCATCAAGTCGTGTCTTCTTCTTCTTCTTCTTCTTCTGATTATTATTATTATTATTATTATTATTATTATTATTATTATTTACTCCGTGGAAGTTTTTCACATCAGCGTTAGCTGATGGTCTTTCACTGGAGTTTGAGGGACAGCAAGTTTCCTTAAGTCTCCAGGACTCTTCTCAGTATTCTGGCCGTTCTTATTAATGCTGTAGTTTGGATGGTCTCCACTCGTCCACCAACTTCCAAGTCCTCCAGTCTCTTTAGTAATCCTTTAGTTACTGTACAAAAAGCACCAATCACAATTGGTATAATTGTCACCTTCATGTTTCATAGTTTTTTCAATTTCCTAACGATTTATTTTTGTTTCTTTATTCTATTTTAAATATAAATATATTTTTAAGAATTTATTTCTCTTTTATTTATTGATACTAATACACTGGCTCGGCATATATATATATATATATGTATGTGTGTGTGTGTGTGTGTGTGTGTGTAGAAAACTTGATTACATCGATCCAAGTGGAAGGAGAGATTTATTGAGGTCCACACTATAGCGTTTCGGTTCTACTAAAAATTTCCCCTAGGTTTTTGTATTTTGCATTTTAAACATCCATCGTTGACTTAAAATCGCTAATATCTCCACTCATGGTCCTGATGATGGTTCAGTAGAACCGAAACGCTATAGTGTCGACCTCAATAAATCTCTCCTTCCACTTGGATCGTTGTTATCAATTTTTCTTCGTATTGTCGGATTACAATCCTTTATTTACTTTTCATATATATATATATATATATATATATATATAATGTAATTATATGTTTTTGTGTACGTTTGTAGATCTAATGACGTGCACATATGTGTTTGTACTTATTTGTAAAGAAAAAAATATAGTGATGAGACACAATGCAGCTTGAATAGCATTGTTTTCTCTGCGATCATTCCTGAGCCTAAAACTCGACATTAACTTCCGCTTTGCTATCAATCATCGCCAAGTAATGTCTGTTTTGCATTGATTACTGCGTCTTGAGATGCTGCTGCTGCAGCTGCTACTGTTGATGATGATGATGAATACGCTTATTTTCAAGAAACGACATCAGCGCAGAACCGAATGTGTAATATATCCAGGTACCTGCTTTTGACAGACAATCTTCGAACAAATAGATTTATTTCGATTATGATAATGATGAGAGAAAACCTCTTTCTTTCACTTTTTTCTTTTCTTTTCTTTTTTCATTCTTATATTTCCTTTATTCTAGTCCTATGATACATATGAAGAAGTGATTACCTCCTAATATTTCTGACCGATGGCCGGCAAGCGACGTGGAGAATGCGTCTAAGAGAAACAACAAACGATCTCCAGGGATGATTTTGACTACCGTATCTTCCCGTTCTCAGTATTGGCTTTCAACGGCCTACCATGTTGCATGTGGCACACAAATGGAAATATTGTCCATCATCTTGGCAAACTGATAGACCAGTATCAGTAATAATAATAATCATGATAACAATGTGAATGCAGCAGATTTCCACATAAGAAACACAAGGCTGGGCATGAATGAGTGGGGGGATCTACTGGGAATTGGGCAAAGGCTTAAACCTTGACCATACTAACCAACGGTATACGCGCAAACCAGAATCTGTCCTCAAAAATTAGGCTTTTAAAATTCTCTGGAATTTCGAGATACAATCGGATCACCAATTTCCAGTAGGCTAGGTCTAATGTAAATACAAAAAAAAAAAAAAAAATAACCTGTCATCCAGTAGGTGTTGCTGTTCCAGAGGACCACAGAGTTACAATGAAAAAGGCGAAAATCTGGATAAATGCCTTGATCTTGCTAGAGGGCTGAAAAGGTCGTGGTAATACCAATTTTAGTTGGTACACTTCGGAAAGGAGATTAAAGGAAACACTGGGACTATACAGAGCACAGCATTAATATCAGAGGAGTCATAGAGACCTGATTGGTTTAGTTTCTTTTTAATGGCACATCAACCTTTGTGGGCTATTCAATGCCAAAGCTAACCCTATAGAAGAACAGTAGTAAAGCTATGTAACTTATTGCTCTAGTAGGGGGGTTGAAGGGGTTCATATGTTTCCCAAGGGGTATTAGTCCAAAAGTGTACATAATAGTGTGGCAGGATTTCGAACTCGCTTACTACGATGTCGCAGTCTAGCACGTTAGCCACTACGCAACAGAGACGTCTCTCCCCTGGAGACCTGAGGACACTTGGTCTTATAAGAAACCACCAGTTTAAACTCGCATGAAAAACTCGCTAAGAATGAAATAATGATAATTGCACTTTGCGGAACTGCTCATCTCCTTGTACTCGTGGTGTAATGGTTAAAGCGATGAACTGCGAAATCGTAGTAAGCGAGTTCGAACTCGAGTCGCGCAATTACGTTCACTTTCGGGCAAATAACCTTGGGAAAGGTATGAACTTTCTTATCCTCCCAGCTATGGGTTACATAGTACCACCACTGTTCTTCTAGGAGAATAGCTTTGACATTAGATAACCTACAAAGGTTGGTATGCCATTAAACAAAGAAACCAACCAACCAATTAAGAGAGTACTGTCAATGTAACACAAAAATATAACCCAAAAGAGGCAACAAAAAATATAAATACATAGAATATATATAATCACTGACTTTCCTCACACTGGGCCTTGGATAAAGATCCAGTGAAGGACTATAAGAAACTAAAAATAAAATAGAAAATTAAATAATCATATTAAAAATAGGCATGACTGGGTGGGAAAAGTGATCCATTGGGAATTGTGCAAGAAATTAAAATTTGACCATACTACCAAATAGTGTATGTGCAAACTGGAATCTGTCCTAGAGAATGAGACGCACAAGATTCTATGGGATTTTGAGATACAAACGAGTCACCTAATTGCGGCCAGACGACCAAACCAAGTTACAGTATACAAAAAAAAAAAGAGAACCTGCCGAATAGTGGACTTTGCCGCCCTGGTGGACTACAGAGTGTAAATAAAAAAAAATCGTAAAGAGAGACAAGTACTTAGACTTTGCCTGAGAAAAAAAGCTACGGAACATGAAGTTAACGGTGGTACCAATTGTAATTGGCTCACTGGTACCAATTGTAAAAGGTTTGGCAAAAGGGCTAGAAGAGTTAGGAATCGGAGGACGAGCCGAGATAACCTAAAGTACAGCATTGTTGACGTTGGCTCGAATACTAAGAAGACTCCTGGAGTCTTAAGGAGACTTGCTGTCACACAGATTCCAGTAAACAACCATTAGTTTACGCTTGTGTGAAAAAAAAAAACCCGCAAGGAGTAATATAATCATAATAAAATTTCACAACCCAAAATTTCCGATCATACGTGACATTTCGAAAACGGATTTATATATTTCCCGTTATTTTTACCTTAAATATTATTTCCTTCATCAAAACTTGTCGACAATTTTTTTGTTTTTCCAAAATTCCTTCATCTTTTTTTATTCATTTTTTCTTATTCTTTCTTTTTAATTATCGCTGTCTTTTTCTATTAGCCAAACATATCCTTTTCTTTCTTTCTTTCTTTCTTTCTTTCTTTCTTTCTTTCTTTACTCTTGTTTCGTTTTTGTGTTTCGCTTTCTCTTATCTATCCCTCGTTATGCCGACTAGAATTTGGAAATTTACTAAGCTTTTTGCTTAGATGTGGCACAAGGCCATATGAAAGGGGCACCCAATGAGACTCGAACTCACTCGTGTAGGTTTGCTAGTCGAGCTTGCTAACCATTATACGACCAGAGGCGCCTTATGCCGGCTAGAATTTGGTGTACTTCAGTTATAAGTGATATGCGTTTGTTGAGCCTATCAAATCACTCTTTCATTGAAGAAGTGACAAGTAAGGCATCTAAATAAGTTAGCAGTGGTTTTTCCATTAGAAGAATTCAACAGTTGATTTACATGAGATAAACATCTAAAAGTAAAACAGTCCCAATCTTTAAATGGCTTAAAACAATGAAAATTAAGTTCGTTTTAATCCTTTAAAAACAAATTGTACCATTTTTGAAAATGACTGGAGATGATTCTGAATTCTTTCGATTAGGATTTATGTTTGCTTCTTGGTAAACAAGATAAACGCTTTTTTTTTAATTCATACATTTTTCCTTGTCTGATATTTTTAGTCAAATATGCATTGACAAAAAAAACAACAGTCCACACACACACACACACACACACACACACACACACACATATATATATATATATATATATATATATATAAGTTAGACTACCATGCGTATATCTGTGTATCAAATATGTATATTGCATGTAAATACATTGACGAAAAACAAAATTGCAATATCTTGAAGAAGCTAGATTTTGAGCTGGTAAAATTTAAATATATATATATATCTGTCAACTGTTGGTTCACCCTTTATTTTAGAACCTATGTATCTTTTGATCAGTACATTTGATCAAGGGATCATTTTCTATAATCTTAATCGTTTAATGTTGCAAATTAAAATTGATATTCAAAGTATTGCCATTAAATTTTCCGTCGGATTTCTTAAATCCAGTTTTTTTGTAAGATTAAAATATATTTACTAACCTTTTCGTTGGAACAGTTGCTGGTTTTTGTATCTTATTTTTGTGTATCTAAGCCGTACAAACTTTTCGTTTGGCTTGACACGTTCCTTCTTACGAAAGATGCAATTCCTGGCCTCATGCAGGGGTAGGATTTACCGAGATTCTTCTTTTTAACAGTCCGTGAGTTTTGTTTTTTTCGTCCCTAGTCCTATCGGTCAGTTAGTTAAGCCTGTCCGTCTCACTGTTTGCTCAGTCGACGAAATGACTGTCTCAACGTGATTTCTCTTTCCTTCAGTAGGGAGGGTTTCCTCTTTAACATTAAAAGTGCTTCAGAAGCTCTCTGCCCCAGTTAACTCTTTCATTCGAAACCTGCAAAAGAAGAAACCAAAAATATTTTTTAATTAAAAGACTAATAAAAATACAAAAAAAAAAATCTTTTCACATATATATACGAGGTGCATACGATAAGTTTCCAGACTTTTTTCGTATGGGCATTTTGCTATACATCTTATGAGATGACAGACCAATTTTTATGATTTTAGGTTTAAATGAACAGCTACAGCAGCAATTGGAATTCACCCTACTAAAGCCTGATTGGTGAATTTCAAAAATGCAATCTGACGCTTTAAAAGAACGATATGCAATAAAATTCTGTTTTAAACTTTTAAAAATTGCCACAGAAACAACGTATGGAATGCTTCAGACTGCTTTTGGAGCATCGTGCATGAATCGAGCACCAGTTTTTAAGTGGCATAAGAGATTCAAGAAAGGCAGGGAGTCTGTGAGGGATGATGAGAGGTGTGGAAGGAGTAAGGAAGTCAATAGACCAGAGTTGATTGGCCAAAGGGTTAGGGTTAGGGTTACTATGTTGAGGTTTTAAGGGAGTTCAGGAAGACATTCCTAGGGAAGAGGCAAGCACTCTTTAAATCGGCTCAGTGGCATTTCCACCTGATCAATACACCAGTCCCCGACTCCATATCTTGCCACAGACTATTTGAGCAAGATGGGCATCAAGACAGTTCGTCGCCCTCCCTATAGTCCAGACGTTGCTCCCTGTGACTTTTGGTTATTCCCTAAGCTCAGAGGCTGTCGTTTTGAGACAATTGAGGAGATGAAAGAGGCTGTGACGAAGCTCATTGACACGCTCACACAAGAGGACTTCTATTGGGCCTTCCAGATGTTGCTGGAACGGTATAACAAGGGCATTGCAGCCGGAGGTGATTACTTCGAAGGAGACTAGAGTTTCATATGTGGACTATCAATAAAAGTGCCCATACGAAAAAACGTCTGGAAACTTATTGTGTGCACCTCGTACATATATACAAATGTTTCATGCATAAGGAAAAGCTTAGCGTCATAGAAAATCGCTTCTGCGAACCAAGTTCAAAACCTGGTTGTGGCTGTTTATGGTTTTATTTCAACTAATGCCCTAAGGAAAGGCATTAATCCAACTATGTATATAGCAGACTGGGCTCTTTAGCCTTGACAAGGTAACCGAACTAGGAAGTAATCTCCCCATAAAATTAACCTTGTGTCACGTCTTACTCGTGACTGAGGGTTGGGTAAATAGATTTATGAGAACTTCCTTCAGCTTGGGTGCCTGTATATGAGAATCATTTTGGTCTTAAAATATGAAGATTGTTCCGAAAATAAAGGCATCCTATTTATTTTGACGAAAACAAAAATAGATACGGAGAACGAATTAATATCGTTAGATAGAGCAAGTTTTCAGCAATAAAGCACATTTTCCCCACAAAATGATTCATATTTTCGCCAGCGATAAACAAGGGACTGCATGCTGTGTTCTTAAAAGAGTCATTTCAAAAATATTTCATATAGGTACTACCACTTCGGCTTTAAGTGAACCTGGATGGAATTGCAATAAAGGGAAACTTCATACTCCCCAGATCTACTGAATTGGAGTCTCACCATTAGATGCTGTTTAGTGTTATACTCAAGCCCCCCCCTCTTTTGAGTGTTGTTACCCCTCTGCAGAGGATAAAACCAACATATTCTAAGCCCCGCCAATAGATCGTAGGGATACTTTTAATTGATCGAAAACGCTATTGTCTCGATTGGGCAATCATTTTGATATAGCTGATTAATTTCTAAACGGATCTCGTTGTTAAAGATGCAGCAGGGACACTTTTAAAATGAAATTACCGTTTGGGATCATTGGGTTGTTTACTAACAAGGATATATTGACTATTGACTGTATATAGAAATAGATATTTACTAAAGGGGATACATTGATTATTGACAGTACATAGAAATAGATATTTACTAACGAGGATATGTGGACTATTGACTGTATATAGAAATAGATATTTACTGAAAAGGATATATTGACAATTGACTGTATATAGAAGTGGATATTAACTAACGAGGATATATTGACTATTGACCGTATATAGAAATAGATATTTACTAATGAGGATATATTGACTATTGACTGTATACTGAAATAGATATTTATTAACGAGTATATATTGACTATTGACCGTATATAGAAATAGATATTTACTGGGGTTAGTCGAATAAAATACGGAATGAGAATGAATGGAATTAAGAAGATTCTGTTGGGCTAATTATTTAACTGTGGAGGGGAGCCTGCCTGCCAGTCTTAAATAAATCGTTACAAATCTAATTTTCAAGCTGGGCTCAAACATCGACAATGGCTCTGCGTAAAAGCTGAAATATCTAAGAATGTCAATGTAATTTTAATTGAACCAAAAGCAATCCATGATTTCCATCTGGATGTGTTATTTGTTTACAAAGAAAATATTGTTTGTTATGAAGAGCAAAAATGGAAAAGACATCAAAAGACGACTGTTTGCCTGTTTTATACGATCACACACACACACACGCGCGCGCACACACACACACACACACACACACACTTATATATAAGTTCTAACATATATAGCGTTGACAAAGAATCAACGGTTCTTGGTAACTGTCAGTTTTTCGCCATTGTGATTTGCAGACTAGTTAGTAGAGTGTTTTCCAATGGTCCGAGAGACCGGAGTTCGATCCCAGGTCGTCATACCAAAACTCAAAAAATGTTACTTGATACTCTTTGCTTAACATTTAGGATTATAGGATGCGGATCAATGGTAGGTAGGGCAATCCAGGAAAAGGAGCAGCACCTTCTCCTAAACCTCGGTGTTGTAGCTAATGAAAAAGCACCATTCAAGTCGCCCTCGACTACGGTCAGACAATTTATATATATATATATATATGTATATGTATATTCAGTCCCACTGCACAAGCAGGATGCAACCCAAAGTTAATTTTTAAGCAGAGTTTCACAGCTTTGAATTCGGATTTTTTCTTCTCCAAGGCTAGTTGTCATACCAAGGTTAAAGAAGCCAGTCTACCCTACTATTTACCCATGGCTGGAAGGAGAATAGTTGCATTCATACCATTCTCAAGGGTATTCGCACCAAGTGTACAAATAGCTTCGTCCAGGACTTGAACTCCGCTCGCTGTGTCTATTTTCCGCGACGATAAACATTACACCTCGAGCCCTATACATATGAAATATTTTGCTAAATTTTTCTATCGGTGATAGAAATATATATATATATATATATATAGATGCATCATTTTTTCTTTGAAATATATTTGAGTAAATAGGTCAGATACTTCGTGTCTGCTTATTCTGTTTTTGATCCATTCAAGTCTTCGTAAGAGTCACTTGATTTTGAATGGAATGGGTTTAGGTAGGCGCCGTATTTTTCCCAAGTACTTTCGACCTCAACCTTAGCCATCTCCAGGGGACCAATAATAAAACGACGAGCACAATGACAAGTTTTATACATTTATATAAAGAGTGTGAAGAAGAACTAGTAGGAGAATTTATTTTGAGGACGGGGTGCGTATGTGTTTTGAGGTGTTGAAAGTCAAATGTCTTATATGTAGACTTAAACAGAGCAAAGATAGAATTGACAGATATAAAGGGTTTGTCCAATTTAGTAACACACACACACACACACACACACACACACACACACACACACACACACACACACACACACACACACATATATATATATATATATATATATATATATATTTATAAATTAGAATAGAGTAGACTTAGCGTCAATGAGGCTTAGTTACTGTTTGTTTCCTGCCCATGCAATCATCAGACTATATATATATATATATACAGGATGTGGAAACAAAATATTAAATGATTTTAAAATGTTTTTTAAGTTTGATTAGTCTAATTTTGGAAAAAAAAAACCTGATAAACATAAATTTTCAATATTAGCTTTATCAAAGTACTATTTTATTAAAATTCTGCTTAAATATAAGTGGGCCAAGAAAGAAACAATAAAGAATCTATAATTTGCCTAACACTGAAACCAGGCCCAAAAAATTCCGAAATAATTGGAGCTTCTTTGTGGTCCCAATCAAGCCCAGACCTACCCCCCTTGATTACGCTATATGGGGCGTCTTAGAAAACAAAACAAATGCAACTTCCCATCCAAATATTGGTTCGCTTAAGGCTGCTATTGAAAAGGAAAAGAAATAAAATGTCTGAAGATTTTATTTTGAAGGCATGTAAATCGTTTCAAGGCGTCGTGATAAAATAACCCAATAATTGAAAGAAAAGTCACGGCGGCCATTTTGAGTAAATTTACTGTTTTGTGTCTATCTTCTTATTTTGTTGTTTATTTTTTTAGAATTAGAATTAATCTCGAGTCGTTTTTTTATTATACTAGAATATTCCTAGTTTTGCTTCTGCACCCTATATATATATATATATATATATATATATATATATATATATATATATTGTATGATGATTCCAGGGGGTGGGGAGTTAGTGACAGGCACCAAGCAACGCTGATTCTGTCTGCGCTATTCTCACTTAAATATAAATGCATATGTACGTGTGTTTGTGTATGTGTATGTGATCGCCTAAAATAGGCGAATAGTTGACTTTTGATGTCTTTTCCTGTTTTTATTTCTTATGACGAATTATATTTTCTTTGTAAATAAAAGATTGATATAACAAAAATTCACCTTTTAACGTCAGGACTGATATTAACATCACATCATTTTAATTTTTTTGGGGGGGGGGTTAAAATCCAACGACTGGAAGTTTAGCTTCCATCAATATTTATTCAATTTAGATAAAGGCGTATTGTATGGTTTATATTAAGATAAGGACGTTTAGTATCAGATACGTCGTTTTAGCTGGATCTGCGAATCAACCAGGTAAACTGGGTCGATCTAAAGCGGAATTCTGTAATGTTTTTGAGTTTTTATGCTTGAACAAAAACAACAATTTCTCCGTTTTATCTGCATTTGTTGTTTATTAGTCATTAAGAAAACAAAGATATAAAACCAAAACGAAATTTTGTTTGCGATATTTTACAAAAATGTCTTTTCAAGTGCCTTTTGAAATGTAAAGCGGTGAGGTGTGGATAAGGAGGGGAATAAGTCTAGGCTCAGGAGAGTTCGGGGGACGGAGATCTGGAAGAGAGAGACCGAAAGTGCATCGGGTGGGGGGGGAAGAGGAGGGGTTTAAATGTCAAGCCTCATTCTAACATGCGCACCTTTTTTTTTTTTTTTTTTTTGCTTTTGTTTACACCGCAGCAAGCTAAGAGGAATGACACTCGAAGTAGAGACTTGCACAGAATGCTTAAGCGTTTGAAGGTCAAAAAGCCATTTACAAAGAGTTTAACAGGGCGCCGGATGGGATCGATAAATCTTCCCTTACCACATACTACCCTACTCTATCTATCTATCTATCTATCTATCTTATTATGCACACATGCACAATTGCGCGTGCGCAATTGGCTGGTAAAGAAAGGGGGGAAAATGACTGACAATGACGCCGTTGAATAAGAACGTTGTCATAGAAAGAACAGTTGATGACGAAAAAGAAAAATCTTGAATAAGATGATGAATAGACTGGGAATATAAAGGGAAAGGCCGATAATATAAACGATAGCAAAGGGGAAAAGTCATAATCTTTTCTCTTCCCCAAACAATGTTTCTCTTATCAGTCTAGTCTTCTCCCCCCACAACCCTTTTCATCAATAGTCATTAAGCTTTTTTTTATTACGTCACTTCTTTCTTTTCCTTTCTTTCGGCCATGTTACCCATTATTTTTTTGTAGGGGAGGAGGAATTTGAAAAGACTTTTTTTTTCTTTCAGTAGAAATAGCCATTTTCTTATTATTATGATTATTATCTCCTCTTTCGACTTGTTGGCTGTGTGTCGCTCAACTTTGTGCATCTTTTTAATCTTGTACATCTGTTATTCTTTCTTTGTAACGAATATCCTCTCTCATTGTCCATTGTTCATCATTGTCGTTGTATTTCAATGATGATTTTGCTAGTTATTCTATCGTACATACTAGTAAACTAATGTTTAGTCTAGTTATCAATCACAGCAACACATGTCGGCTTGCTTGTAAATCTGCAATGAATAATTTTTTTCTTACATTAAAATTTTTATTGTTATGCAGTAAGGTTATTTAAGAAAGATCGGCAGCCTAGATGAACTAAAAATGTCTTTATTCAAAATACCACTAGATTAAAAAGAACTGTTACTATGACTGGCAAAAAAATAAGAAAGTACGTGTGGTGTAACATCTTTGGAAATGGACATAGTGATCCGAGTTCAAATCCTAGATGAGTTTGTTTGCACTTCACATATAATTAAAACTCTTTGGAAAGGTAATAATCTAATTATTCTTTCACTAGTTAACGGTAAATAGTAGGAGAGACGTGGTTCTTTAAAATTGGTGTGGCAACCGGTCTACGAGAAGGAAAAATCACTTCAAACCACATAAACTCTGCTAAAAATGTATCGAATGTCGCATCCAGCTCGTATTGAGGAATTGGGGAGATAAAAACCCGAGTAGAAAATATGGACCCTGCAGTCTTAGAAAGCGTTTTTTTCCGTTCATTTTAATTTATGAAAAAAACAAAACAAACCCGAACCCTTAAAAAATAAGCACAAATCTAAAGCAAAACATATTTCATGTACTAGGGTGAGTACAAATCGGTTGCTCCGGACGATTTTGTTAAAGTCATGAAGATGACAAACCACTTAGGAATATAAGATGACAAGTTTGCCAGATGCTCTCTGAATGCTACTCGTTGGGTTTGCCTCCTATGATTTGGAGTACGACCTTGGAGTCCAAGGTTTTACGCCTACCTGACCTTGCCTGACCGTCAGGATTCTTTGCAACTCAAGCGCAATTACTTAAACCATCTGGATGCTGTACTTTGATCAACGGCATCTTTATCTTTTGTACAACAAAAGTTTTTGGTTGCGTCCGTGGTATTACGGATTCCAAATCACACACGGAGTAAAGCAATGCACAACGTGTTAGCGCACCATCTACCACTATACTATCTACCACATCGGGTACCTTGTCTGATCGGAACTACTTTGGTCTCCAGATATAAGTGCCGCAACCAAAACGTACCAAAATATTGCAAATTTATTTTACTTAACCTCATAATAGCCAAAATTTCTGGCTTTATGGAATACTCCTCGAATTAATTAAGGTAATCTATTTTAATTAACTGTCGAGATTTTTTCAACACAAAGAAATGCGACAAATTATGAAATCACTAAAGAAAAGAAAAAATTATAAAATCACCAACAAGATATATTCCGCTTTAAGGGAATTTATTTGTTGGCAATGGAAGTCACGTAATACCTTTTGTTTAGAGTGATGTCTTCCTGTGGAACTCAATAAAAAAAAAAAAAAACGACCAGAATTATGGAGAGCAGTCTACAAAGATTTGATAATTTACTTAGATGTATCACAATGAATAGGGCACCAAATGAGACTCGAACTCACTAGTAAAGTGTGGCTACTCTAGCTTGCTAACCATTACACCACCTGCTGGTCAACCTTTGACGGTCAGAATTTGGTCCTCTATTTTTTACTGTTTCACAACATGATTTAAATCGGAGGAAATAATAGGAAAAATTATAAAACCCCTTTCAGAAAGGAAATTTAACGCAGAACAGCGATTAAAGGTATTACTTGTTCCTTGTCAAAAATTTTATGCACGATTCAAATGAATGGGAAGATCATGAAAATAAAAGCATCCAAGTTGACCACGGAAGGCATCAAAACCCTAACTCAAAATCATTACAATAATATGTCTTGCAAACGGAAAATGGACAAACAAAGAAAATGAATAATAACGGGGCGGAAACTGATGCTATTGTATATTAGTGAAATGTTAGAAACCGATCTAATAAAATGGGGTTTAAATAGAGATTTGTACATCTATTTTGGCGGAAAGAGGTTTAACAGAGGGACAATTCAAAATCTCAACAGGCACACACACATACACACACATACACACACTATATATATATATATATATACGCTCCCCCATGGGGGTTGAGCACTCTGGCGAAGGAATTTACGGCTGCCGCTCGCATAATGCAAAGCTCTTCGGATGAATTGAGCACTCCCGTATCCGGTAAAGTATAAAATGTAAACGAACGAACGCTGGTGCTGCTACTTAATGCTTTATAATTCCCTAGCTGACGTGGTACGCTTTTTAGCTGAGCGGTCTGATACCAAGTCTAACGTAAAGTTTGGCGGGTTTCGATCCCAGCTTCAAGCGTCCTACGTGTATAGCCACCCTGAAGAGTTGTGATATAACGAAACAGTCTGTCTGTGGATGACAATATATATATATATATATATATATATATATATATATATATATATATGTATAAGAGAGAGGGACACACACACTTTCGCTTTTTTTTCTTAAAAGAAAGTCATCTTTATTTTCAAAATGAAATATTCTCGCTTTATTTGAAAGAAAGCTTAAAAACGATTTGAATAAGCATTAAAGCCACCCTATCAACGGGGCCTCGAATTTGCAGACTCTCTTCCCTGCAAAGGAGTAAGGCACCTCCAGAAGGAATGTTCTGGGTATGACGCTAATCTGCATCGAGTGGAATATTAGGAATACTTGATATATAATTGTCCGCAAACAAATAATTATTGACAGGTTTGATTTCTTTGTTTAATGGCATATCAACCGTTGAAGATTATTTGATGCCATAGCTTGTCTTGTAGAAGGACCTTAGTTATACTATTTAACCGATAGCTGGGGAAAATAGGAGGGTTCATATATTTCCCAAGGGTATTAGTCCGGAAGTGAACTTAACAGTCCAATTAGAGCTTGAACTCGTTAACAACGATTTTGCAATCCAATACGTTAGCCACTGTGCCACGGGGAATACAATACCGGATGAAGAGTGACAAGTAGAGGAATAAACAAGGGCCGAGATAGTGGCAACTTGAGAAGTTTTCATGTTCCTGTTTAGTATAAAGAAACAAGGCATGATGAAAATGTAGGGAGTTTACTCTGACTTTGTATAGCAGTCTACGTTTAACAGATTGGCGACAAACCACTTGTGCTGGAGACTAGCAGAATTCGACAACGAACTTTAAGGAAACGTAAACAAAAGTGAGAATATAACCATTATGTTTAATATCACTCTCTGAATCATGTGGCCGAGGAAAAAAATATGAAAATCAAATGAGAGATGGGCTGTGCGTGTGGCCAACTAACAGTTTTCTTTCAACGCTGGCTGCTAATTTAAAGTTTCCTATCTGTCTGTTTAATCTTCCAGTGCAGAAAAAAAAAAAAATACTGAGGCGAAATCACAAAAAGCGGAAAGTAGTTCTAATGCTGCCTATTCACGTTGTAAATCTAAACATGTGTCAAAAAAAAAAAAAAAAAAAAGAAGAAAAATAAAAGAATAAAGAAAGGTGAGAGTCAGAAGTGAGAGGAGGTAGGGTCTATCAGTTGTGGAGGCGGCCAATTTGGATGAACAATATGTTGGTTAAACCGCACACTGGAAGAAATAAATATAGATATTAAACTTTGTTCAGTTTGACGAAAGGCCATGGAGGGTTCTATGAAGAAAGTGATTATGTTGAAATTCAAGGCTCCTAGTTCCTGGAGGAACTTCTGTGTGTGTACTTTAATACAGATAATTTAAAAGTTTTAGTTTACGAGAAGTGAAGGTTTCTTAACTACTACTGCTACTATTAATAAGATGATGATGATGATGATGATGAAACCTTAAAAATAGCACCATGTCAGTATTAGTGGGAGCCCTGGGTATAGTCAAGAAAGGGACGTATAAACATATAAGTTACCTGGTTTAGTCCAAGTTTATAGAAAAGACACATAAAATGCACTTTGCGGAACTGCTCATCTTTTCGTAATAGTACTAGTAACGTGAGGGGAAAATAAAACAAAAGAGACAGTAAAAAAAAACAGAGATAAATAAATAGAATGGATATAATCACTACTTAACCTTATCCTCGGGTAAAGACCTAGTGAAGGATTGTAAGAAACGGGGAGTTCCCTGGCAGATGTTAGCGTGCAACATCGTAGTAAGCAAGTTCAATCTCTAGTCACGCTATTGCGTCCAATTTCGGATTAATACTCTTAGGAAAGGCATGAACCCTCTCATCGACCAGCTATTACTAATATTATTCTTCTATGAGGATGACTTTGGCATTAGATAACCTACGAAGGTTGATTCTCCATTAAACAAAGAAACAAACCAAAGTAAGAAACCAAAAGTAAAGCTGAAAATTAAATAAGAGAGAAACAGAATCTCTCCTAATGGCGGCAGCACAAAATAGTGCCATAAGAACCCATCATATCAAGGCGAGAATTGATAAGACGCAACAAAATAGCAAATGTTGACTATGCGGTGACAGAGATGAAACCATCAATCACATTATAAGCGAATGCAGCAAATTGGCACAGAAGGAGTACAAGGCGAGACACGACTGGGTGGGCAAGGTGATCCACTGAGAAATGTGCAAGAAATTTAAATTTGACCATGCCAAGAAATGGTATATGCACAACCCAGCACCTGTCTTAGAAAATGACACACACAAACTCCTATGGGACTTTGATATACAAACGGATCACCTAATCTCGGCCAGAAGACCAGACCTTATAATAATCAACAAAAAAAAAAAAGAAGAAAATCTGCAAAATTATCGACTTTGCTGTCCCGGCTGACCTCAGAATAAATCTGATGGAATGTGAAAAGAAGGATAAGTACCTCGACCTTGCTTGAGAATTGAAAAAGCTGTGGAACATGAAAGTAACGATTGTGCCAATTGTGATTGGTGCTTTAGGCACAATAACTAAAGGATTATTAAAAGGCCTGCAGGACTTGGAAGTTGGCGGACGGGTAGAGACTATCCAAATGACAGCATTGCTGAGAATGGCCAGAATCCTGAGACGAGTCCTGGAGACTTGAGGAGACTTGCTGTCACTCAATCCCCAGAGAAAGACCATCAGCTAACGCTGATGTGAAAAACTCTAATGAGTAATAATAATAATAACCCAGAATCTGTCCTGGAGAATGAGACAAACAAACTTCTGTAGAATTTTGAAATATAAACGGATCACCTAATCTCAGACAGACGACCACACCTAAAGATAGTCAACAAAAATAAATAAATTGATAAAAATTAAAAATTGAATTAAAGGAGAAACTGCCAGATGCTGGACTTTGCTGTTCCGGCAGACCACAAAATGAAAATAAAAGAAAGCGAAAAGCAAGATAAGTACTTAGACCTTGCTTGAGAACTAAAAAACAATGGAACATGAAAAACGGTAAGACCAATCGTGGTTGGTGCGCTTGAGACAATCCCCAAAGGATTGGTAAACGGACCTGGTGAACTTGGAAAAAAAAAGACATGTAGAGACCATCCAGATGACATTTAATAAGATCAACAATTAAGAAGAGTCCTGGAGATTTGAGGAAACTTGCTGTCACTTATCCAATCCAGTGAGAAACCATTAGATAATGTTGGTGTAAAAAAACTCACAAAGGAGGAAAGGATAATCATAATCTCTGATCCACAAGGAATTGTGACAACAAGGTGGGAAAAACTATTCACTGCGCAAGTGATTAAAATTTGACCATACTGACAAATGGTATGTGCACAAAGTAGAATTTGTTCCAGAAAATGAGATAAAAAAATTTTCTTGGATTTTGAGATACTAACAGTCAAAGCGTTTTGGCCAGCATCTTCTTCGGCTTTCTTCGGGTATCTGTTGTGGTCGGTTATATTATCGGAATTTATAACTGAAATCCTAATTCAATTAAGAGACAAACCAAGTAGGAAGAATTCATGGATTCGCGATATCTTCTAATCATGGACAATGTTTGAGAATAATTTACTTTTGTGAATTGAAAAAGAATTTAATTCTAAAATTCCCTGAAGATTAACGCCTCTGACACACATGAAAAATGCCGAATATAAAACGACCGCAACGTTGCGACTATAATAAAAACCAAGACGTTGTAACTATTATAAAAACTAAAACGTTGTGACTATTATAAAAACGAAGACGTTGTAACTATTATAAAAACGAAGACGTTGCAACTATTATAAAAACGAAGACGTTCTAACTATTATAAAAACCATTCCGAATAATTCATTTATTTTCTTCGGGATGTTAATCCATTTAAGTAATTTTATGCTTAGGGGTTATGAAATGGCATTCATTTCTCATATTTATATTTTTGTGTACTAAAGGGATTTTTTCACACAGTTATATATCAAGTATTCTAATTTAATAGAAATAATTTTCACACAGTTATATTGTTTCAAGTATTCTTATCTAATACTATTAACTATATTGCTTCAAATAATTATTTCTTTTTATTAATAATCATGAGTTAACTCAAAATTATAAGGTTTCAAGTAACTAATAATATTGCCCGGTTGGCTGGGGCTGTGGAGTACACTGACTGAACCTCTGCAGAGGGGTAAGACTCTCCTCCCAATGTGAGTCCTGATATGACATTAAACAATCAGATATATCCAGTGATGCTGGAGCTTTGGGGATACAGAGTACCCCTTCATTGCTATTGCTCCCAGGTCCACTCTGGCTCGGAATGGTAGCGCCTAATAGGGTCCTATCTATGAGTTAAATATAACTAACTGCATACTTATGCTAAACTGAATTTTTCAATTAGAACTGTTTGACTAAACTGAATAGCTTGAAATAGAAATGTTTTTAACAATTAAACTGTACTTACATTTAAACAGTGTGCTTATGCTAAACTGAATTGTTTGAAATGGAACTCTTTTTGACATTGAAACTGTACTTACACTAAACTGAATTGTTTAATATAGAACTGTTTGATATGTGTATAAAGAAAATCTGTACTTATACTAAACTGAATTAGTTGAATTGGAACTATTTTGACAATTAAACTGTCTACTCATGCTAAACTGAATTGTTTGAAATAGAGCTGACTATTTGCATAAAAATGGATTTGGCGTTAAATAACCTACAAAGGTTGATATGCTATAAAACCCAACCAACCAACCAACTAATTATAATCCTGAATAAACAATTATAGCTTCTTATAGTAACGATTCTTAATAAAAATAATTTACGGTTATAATGCACGAAGAATTATTTAGCCCAGTCGGCTGGAGCTGTAGAAAACACCGACTGTATCTCTGTAGGGGTTTCAAAGAGTGTCCTAGATATGACATTAATCATTCTAATGGTGTGGCTCCAATAATGCTGGGGTTTTGGGGAATGCAGAGTATCCCTTCATTGCCATTGCTCCCAGGTTCACTCTGACAGTACCTGATAGGGCCCTATCAATAGTTCAAATAGAACTGTTTGACATTTAAACTGCGGGCAAGCAAATGACTTATGCTGGATTTAATTATTAAAATTGGAACTGTTTGATTATTTAATTGTGTAAGCAAATGACTGATGTTTAATTGGATTGTTAGTAATACATAGCAATACTTGGAAACATTTAACCTGGTTGACTTATGCTAAATTGAATAGTTAGAAATAGAACTGTTTGTTCATTTAAATGTGTGTGAACAAATGACTGATGTTTAACTGAATTGTTGGTAATACATAGCAATACTTGGAACCATTTAACCAGATTAACTTATGCTAAATTGAATTGTAAGAAATAGAACTGTTTGATCATTTAACTGTGTGTATCTACGAAAAGTGTTTAGAAATCATTTATTTAATATATATGTAAAAACAGGATTTGGCATTAAATAACAAGCAATGGTTAATGTGCCATTAAACGAAAGCAAACAAATCTAAGAATTCCTATCGAATGATTTTTGAAGAGAAATATTTAAAGCACTGATGGGATCCTAGCAGCTACAATTAGAGTGGACCTGTAAGTAATGCTATTAAAGAGAGAACTCCACACTCCCCAGATCTCTAGGACCGGAGCCTCACCACCAGATCCAGGTTAGTGTCATACTATTTTTAAGGGGGTACAGTTCTTATATAAAGTGATATTAATTATATCTAAGTAAACTTTATTCTTCCTTTAAGTCTTGACACCGGGTTTCTATCTTTATTTAATCCGTCTTTTCAAAATCCTAAATAGTTCTGCCGCCACGCCCTCTAGCGACGAAAAGCAAACAATCATTGACATGTCTGCAAACCTGCTCCATCGAATTTTCTTCTGTCGAGAGCACCTGCCGAAGGTATTAACAGCTTCATTAGTGTTGCATAATAGAAACGAAAGCAGTCACTTTCCTGAACTATAAAACGTCATCACCTTGAGAGGCGAAAAGTCTTTAACTTTTTCGGGTTTATGGAATCAGTTCCTGCCAAAATCGATTATGAAAAATGACTTAAATAGACTTCGATCCTATTGTTAGTAAATTCATTAAGGAAAAGACTTAAGCTGATCTAACACGACCAATAATGACCAAGAAATTGAGGTGGATTAAATTGATTGATTCAATCATCTTTTCAACACCAAAAGAAGATAATTCGCTGACAAGAGAGAGAGAGAGAGAGAGAGAGAGAGAGAGAGAGAGAGAGAGAGAGAGAGAGAGAGAGAGAGTTTGTAAATGGCTGTACATTGGCTGTTTTATAGGGTACTACCCCCAGGATTTGTTCAAAACACTATGTAGCAGCCTTGTGTAGACCCGAGCAAGCTTTTTCTTCGTACATTTCGTTAGAGTCCAGGGGGTGCATCCATACGGTAGTTTTGACTCGGCTATTGCTTGGAAGAAGTCTAGTTTTATTTTATCAGAGAGTTCAAATTTCCATATGGTCGATATATATATACATATATATATATGTACACACACACACACACACACACACACACACATATATATATATATATATATATAGTTTACTTTATTTATAAAGAAAGAGTGCCTAATATCGGTAATAGACCAAACAACGATCTAATTTTGAATAGGTGAGACACAGAATGAACGATGTTCGGTAACTTTTAGTTTCGTGCTTTTGCAATCATCAGACCAAGAGTCTGAATCTGTGACTACGCTATTCAAACTTTATATATATATATATATATATATATATATATATAAGCAGATCCAAATTTTCGAAAAGAAAATGTACTTACTTTCATATAACAACAGCCACAGCATCTTTCTCCATGTCATTCCTTTATTTGCAAAAAGCAACACATGAAAAATTCTTTGTTTTTCAGTACATAACAGCATTTGTATTCTACATTTTGCTAAAGCAAATATTTGAAAAATAAACTGGCGAACTATTTGACCGGTTCGTCGTCAATTTGAAGTTAAACGGCAAACTGATTGAGTAAGGGTAAATACTGTGGGCATCATAAAGAGAAACTAAAACCTTTGCCTACTTATATTGAGTTCAAAAGCAATCGACGATAAAATGCAACTAAAATTATGATTTCATTTTTCGCAACATAGTTTGAAGTGGCAATGATAAGAGAGAGAGAGAGAGAGAGAGAGAGAGAGAGAGAGAGAGAGAGAGAGAGAGAGAGAGAGAAGATGGAAGTTATGTTGCAGTTATTCGATACCCCGCCCCGTTAGATAAACAGTTGAAATGGAATACAGACACGTAGGTAGTGTTATGGTTATCGGCGAGGAAAGTGGATTCGGCAGATAGAGTCGACTTGAGGATGACGTTGTTTGTATTGCACTTTGTGTTAATAACCTTGGGAAAAACCTAAATTCTTATCTTCCCTCCACAACTCAGATATAGGTAAATACTAGGAACGATAGGCTTCCATAGCCTTGAATCGGCCACCAGTCTAAGAGAAGGAAATCTTCAGTTAAACCTCTCACCAACATGCTATGTGCCAGTTGCCCTTTACTTGCATAAAAACCTTTGGGGAGAAATTTTGAGTCCTACAGGGGACCGAGAAAAAGAAAAAACAACAACAACAAAAAACAATGTAATATAAATATGAATAGGTAGCGGCTCCATAATAAGCACAACCATTATGTATATGTTGTAGTCACACACTTTAAAAAAAGTGTGCAGAATCGCCTCAGTGATGTTCTTGGGGTCCTTACAAGTTTCGGGTCTTCTAACATCATACTTGCTCTTCAAAGTAACCCTACCGGAACTATTGTTCCAGCCGGCGATCCTGCCGTAAAAAGTTCACCAAACATGCAAAATCGCACAGTTCCCACTAAAAAAAAAAAAATCCTTTTAAAATGCTACAGCTAATGAGTTTTAAAAATGGAATTGACCAATGAGAAACGACTTACGTCACTTCCGTCCCAGTCGCGACGAGTTATAAAGGTAAACAAACCACTTGCTCGTCTTTTTTCTATATCTTGGATGAATACACTCACACGCACTGAGCCAGGTTTAGATCAAGGTTTGGTTGGTTTCTTTGTTTAATGGCATATCAACTCTTTTTAGGTTATTTAATGCCAAATCCATTCTCCTAGAAGAACAGTAGTTGTACTATTTAACCCATAGCTGGGAGGATAAGGGGGTTCATATCTTTCCCAAGGGTATTTGCCCGAAAGTGAACGTAATAGCGCGACTGGAGTACGAACTCGCGTACTACGATTCCGAAGTCCATCGCTTTAACCATTACACCACGAGGACACCCTTTAGATCAAGATAACAGGTAAATTCCTACAGTCAAATAAGTCTTTACTTAAATAAAAAAAAAAGGAAACCTTTTCGCTTATCGCCGAGTAGTTTCTTAGCGAAGCCGAAGAGATCTGTGCGGAACGATGTTCTCTTTCTCGCTCTTTCTTTCCGACGCCTTCTAAGCCCCTCAGCTTTCAGTATAGTTCTTAGTTTTGCCCTCAATATCTCTCTGGGCTCTGTTAATGGCTGGCGTTCTCCCTCACTGGCCTGTTTGTAATTTTTCTTGAGTGCCCTTGATTCACGTCTTAGATCCTGTATTTTCTTTGCCCTCCGGTTCTTACAGTAGGTTTTCTTTTATATATATGCAAATTTATTTGTGGTTACAGAGTTTCAATTCTGTGGAGTTTGGGAATAAATAATACCTAATAATATCCATTTTGATTGTATGATATTCCGTGAGAATTAATAAAGTCCTGGTATCATTGGTTTCTGAAACAAGTTCACCTACTTAGGAAGCAGTGTCTCATCAACCGAAAAAGACATCAACACGCGACTAGCAAAGGCATGGACAGCTATGATAGGCTATCGGTCATATGGAAGTCAGACCTGACCGATAAAATGAAACGCAGTTTCTTCCAAGCAGCGGTCGTGTCGATACTGCTGTATGGATGCACTACATGGACGCTAACGAAACGGATGGAGAAAAAACGGCAACTAGGCAAGAATGCTGTGAGAGGTATTGAACAAGACCTGGACGCAACACCCCACAAAGCAGCAGCTATACGGCCACCAACCACTCATCACGAAAACTATCAAAGTTGGACGAACCAGACATGCAGGACACTGCTGGAGAAGTAGGAAGGAGCTCATAAGTGATGTACACCTATGGACCCCTTCACATGGCCGAACAAAGGCAAGGCGACCAGCTCGAACCTACACACAGCAGGTCTGTGAGGATACGGGATGCAGCCCTTAGGACCGGCCAGAAGCGATGAACGATAGGGAGGAGTGGCACGAGAGGGACAGGGATATCAATGCTGATGCTAGGACAAGATGATGATGATGATCATCATCATTGGTTTAAAGAATAATTAAAAAATGTTTAGGAAGTATTTATTTAGGGGAGTTAAAGTACGATTAGGATGTGAAACAAAGTATTTTTAAGGAGAGTACGACTAGTTTGAATTCAACATTTTTTGTTACCTTGATAGGTTATTTTTTACCCGAAGAGAAAATACGGTTTCATGTCTTTGTTATATATTGACCCTCGACCGAGCCGTCCATCAAGAGATGCACCTGTGTGAATAAGAGGAAGAACAACGGAGGCAGGTGGACGTTAGATAATAATATAACCAGGTGCCCAGACGGTTTGAGTCAGTTGGAAACAAGATGCCGAAGTGAGAGCCAGCGGCAGTCAGAGTTGGGCCCTTAGTGACCCACGGTTGAGCAACCCCAGACAAGATGAAGAAGAAGTGATGTTATGGTCGCGAGAAGAACTTGGGTCAATATAGCAGTCTGTCCCCGTCTCCAACTCATCTCTCACACACAACAAGCATCACCCTCTCGAAAATAAATTGTGAGAGATTTCTATTTTTATAAAGAAGTGTATTCTTTCGTTATTGAAGTCGTCATTACAGTGATTATGGTTGTGAATATACAGAATCTTTCCCAAGGGAACACATTGCCAAACCCCATTTCGTCAAGGATTTAAGCTGGACTTACAGACTTCACTGTTTAATTCGTGTGATAAATATAACTTTTCGCCATTTTAGAAAATGATGTTTGTATAATCGGGTTTGGGGGCATAAAAACATTGTGACAGAAAAACAACCAACCTGGTGATATTAGAGGAGGAGATATAAACTGAAATTCAAGATAAAAATCCAGCCGGGGAGTTTCCGTGACGTACTTAATGTGTTGGACTACAGCCTCGAAATATGCGAGTTCAAACTTCAATCATGCTATTATGTTTATTTTCGGAATAATACCCTTGGGAAAGATTTAAACTCCCTTTTCCACCCAGCCATGCATTAAATAATATCACAGCGGTTTTACTACAAGGATGGCTTTGGCATTAAATAACCCACGAAGGTTGATATGCCATCAAATAAAGAAACCAGACCACACTGAAAATCAATTTCATATAAAGAATGATATCATCATCATCATGTCGTGCTGGTAGCACGGATATCTCTGACCCTCTCACGTCACTTTTTCCTATCGTTCATCGCCTCAGGTAGGTCTTCTGGACAACATCCCGTGTCCTCACATAGTTGCTGAATGAATGTTCGTGCTGGTCGTCCTGCTTTTGCACGGCCATGTGTGGGGGTCCACAAGAGTACATCACTTATGCGTTCGTCCCTGCTTCCCCAGCAGTGTCCTGCATGTCTGGTTCGTCTAACTTGAATAGTTTTCGTGATAGGAGGCAGGTGGCCGTACAGTTGGCTCTACAATTAAGACAATTCAATTATGAAATGAAGACTTTTTTAATATTATCAACTTTCGTGGGTTATTTAATGCCAAAGCTATCCTTGTAGAAGGACAGTAGCGGTACTATTTGATCAATAGCTGGTGGGGGGATAAGGAAATTTATACCTTTCCCAAACAGTATGAAACCGAAAGTGAATATAATAGCACAACAAGAGTTCGAACTCGCTTACTACGATGTCAAAAGTCCAACACGCTAGCCACTACGCTACGGAGACTCCACCGAGATAGCTTTCTTTTTGTTATATTAAATACGAAAAGAAGACAAATAAGAAAAGAAAGTCGATCTTGTAGAAGTAAAAGGACAATGTATTTTCTTTTATCATTAATTATCTTTGTGGAGGTGCCCGTGGTGTAGTCGTTATCGTCGTAGGAAATGGACACGGCAACACGAGTTCAAATCCTGGACGAGACTGATTGCATTTCACATAGCACTAATACCCTTGGGGAAGGTATGAATCCAATTATTCTCCCTCCAGCTATGGGCAAATAGTAGGACAGACTAGGTTCTTCAGCCTTGGTGAGGCAACTAGTCTAGGAGAAGGAAAACTCTGAATTCAAACCTGTTAAACTCCGCTTAAAAATTGACCTTGTGTCATATCCTGCCCGAGCGGAGGGGGTTGGTAAATATTATCATGAATTATTTTTGTTGTGTATTCAGTTATTTCGGGTGAGTTATTCCCAACCAATACCCTGGGTATGACTCTTAACTGATGGTCTGGCAACACTTGTGGAGAGTGTGCAGGACCCCTTTGTTGCTATTACCCCCAGATCCACTCAGACCAAGAGAGGTGGTCCCTCTCAAGGTCATATTTATAGGTAAAATAGATATGTTTAAAAATTACTCGTATTTGATTGGACTATGTGACAAAATATCAAGTATTCCAATCTAATTCAAATAATTTGCTCAGTTTTTTTATTAGATAGGAATTCTTAATATTACATAACTGTGCAAAATCTCTTCAGAAGCAACTTCACCAAATATACAAATACAAACGAATAATGAACACGATTCCCTAACCTCCAGGCATAAAATAACGCTAAACGGGTCAAAAAGCCGTTAAAATCCATCAATCTCTTATTTAAATGTTACGCTGTATAATTATGAAACGAAAAGGTTTTAGATAAAAATTAATGAGGATCTTTTGACCAGGAAGCGTTGTCATGAAAGAGTGATTACTCATTTATTGAAGTGAGACCGAAGCCAACTCATGTGTCGTAATGGTTACCGGACTATGCTAGCAGACCATTACTCTTATATTTCTGGCCTTGTGCCAAACGTACCTAAACTTTAAGTAACTCGAGAGTATAATTAAAAGGAGTATTGAGGTGACGCAGATGAGGCTTTGGCCAGAGGAAAGATGCAATCGATACGATACCTGAGATAATAGAATACCTGCAAGGTGTAACTTTGTCACCTGGAAGTCTTACTCAATAATTAGCTTGGCTTCGATCCGCGAAAAATCGATAACCCCCACAATTTCTACCTTGACTACTCCATTAACCACGTAAATTTTCTTATATTCAAGAGGAAATTCTAAATATTCTTATTGTAACAGACCTTTATGAGTGAAAGCAAACCAAAAATAAAATTTTAAATTTTCTTTCTTTTGCATGAATTTTAGGAGTATGTAATGGAGTATGTAATGGAGTATGTAACAACAACAACAACAACAACAACAAAACTCTGTTTTATCTGCGTCCATGTAAAGACCAATTCCTGTTGTTGCTTGTTTCCGCCTATGTAGCAGAAACTTGGCTTGAACATGTGTATTTATAAGAAATACTAGATCATTCCCACAGTCTGCATCAGTACAAGGTTCCGCGGGATATCGTTTGCTTCTTGCTTCTTTTAATGCATTTTTTCTTCCCCTTTGAAATTAGTCGACCAGTTCATATTCCGCGGTAGCAATATCTCAACTACTGAATGAGATGTCAACATACGTATCGGTTAACGACCATGTAGATATCTGATGTCTTTGATAAAATAAAACGTGAATTTTTCCAAGCTGTAGCCGCGTCATTACTACTGTATGGATGCACCACTGAGACTCAAACAAAACACAAGAAAAGCTAGATGAGAACTACATAAAAATACTATTAGCTGTTTTGAAAAAATCCTGGAAGCAGCACCCCACGAAAAAAATCTGTATGCCTAATGACTATGGTATAATTAAGGATTGTAAGAAATTAAATTCGTTAATCATTTTATTTTAGTGATAAATTGTGAGCTTGATAAAAACGTTATATTTGAAGTGTAAGTTCACAGTGAAAAGCTGAAAAGCGTGCACATGTTACACCGAATGTCAAAATAGGGTTGACAGCTTTGTTTTGAAATCGGTTGTAGACAGGATATTAAAGATATTAAGCATTTTGGATGCTATGTCAGCTGATGTTAGAATGGCGTGGCCAGAAAGTTTTATGGATAAGTGTTATAATCAGATTGATTGAGAGAATAATAAGCGGAATACATATAAGTAAAGTTAGTTGAATAGTTGGTTAGTCAAGCAGTCAGTGCGTTGGCGTCAAGCAGTTCCAGTTCGAGTCCAGTCGGGGGTTGAGACGAGCGGCCCCTTTGGGAGTAGGGTTTGGTCGGGGGGGAAGAAAATGAAGTTCGTATTTGTTCGTTATGTCTACCATGAATTAAACCCTCTGCGTTTCGAAGTGACATGACACAAGTCTTTCATACTCTCTCGTTTCGGACGACTGCTATGAATGTTGCAGAACATAATATAGGTTCTTATCAAGAAGCTGAGTCCATCTTGTACTTGTATGCGTGACATCGTTCATATTGGGTCCCATAATGTTAAACCAATACATATTTGGTGCCGTGTCAGTGAGGTAACGTCACCTCTAATCACAAAAAAAACTATCTAAGACGTACGAGGTATTTTGGGTACAGCTTTTTAAGTAAGGACGGACTCATGAATAACGTCCTCTTATCGTATTTACCAACCCCTCCGCTCAGGCAGGATATGACACAAGGTCAATTTTTAAGCGGAGTTTAACTGGTTTGAATTCAGAGTAGTCCTTCTCCTAGACTAATTGCCTCACCAAGGCTGAAGAACCTAGTCTGTCCTACTATTTACCCATAGCTGGAGGAAGAATAATGGGATTCATACCTTTCCCAAGGGTATTAGTGCAATGTGAAATGCAATCAGTCTCGTCCAGGATTTGAACTCATGTCGTCGTGTCCATTTCCTAAGACGATAACCGTTACACCACGGGCACGTCCTCTTAAGGACTCTAACACATGGACACACCAGTTTTCGCAGACCAGCAAGTACTTACATTCTTCCACTCTGTGCCATTTAGATGACTGACCAAGGCTAATGGCTAATAGAAACGGATATCGAGAGAGAGAGAGAGAGAGAGAGGATCAAAGAAATCCTTGCTACCGGCACTGCCTAATGAGGATAGATAATAATATCAGTTTTGACAGTATAACGCCGGCCCACTTTGATATTAGCAACGGTATCGCTATTTTTTGTGAAAGAATAAGGAAACCTGCGCTAAAGATGAAAGTGCTATAGTGATTTTGTAGACCATCATCAGCATATATCTTGGCAGTGTTGTCTCCTCTTGCTATCAGTTTCTTAAACCAAATAAATACCCAGAAAAAACAAAAACAAAAACCTCAACAAAGTTCTGCCTTGTTACTTTAACATAGAGATTTCGAAATCACCAAACATTACATAGGCGTTGTCAGTTTGATTGCAAAGGACAATAAAAATGTTTAATACTAGAGTGAGTCAAAAGTTTTGCAATATTTTACTTGTACGTATACGTGGCTTTTTCTATAATATAAAGGTGAGTCAAAAGTTTTGCAATATTTTGTTAGTATGCATACGTGGCTTTTTCTATAATATAAGGGTGAGTCAAAAGTTTTGCAATATTTTGTTAGTTTGTATACGTGGCTTTTTCTATAATATAAAGGTGAGTCAAAAGTTTTGCAATACTTTGTTAGTTTGTATACGTGGCTTTTTCTATAATATAAGGGTGAGTCAAAAGTTTTGCAATATCTTGGTTGGTGCTAGTTTGCGACCCTCATTTCAGACTCGTGGTGTAATGGTTATTGTTGAAGAAAATAAACTCAAGGACCCGAATTCAAATCCTGAACAAGGGTGCTTGCATTTTACATAGCGCTAATACCCTTGGAAAAGGTATGAATTCAACTATTCTCCCTTCAGCTATGGGTAAATAGTAGGGCTGACTGGGGTCTTTAATCTTAGTATGTCAACCAGTCTAGGAAAAGAAACCTTTGAATTCAAACCTGGTAAACTCCTCTTAGAAATTGACCTTGTGTCGCATTCTACTCATGCAGAGAGGTTGGGTAGATACATATATCATATGACCGAAGAAGCCTAAGATGTGGAAGCTACCCGTTGTGTTTGGCAGTATTGGAGCAGTTGGTAAGCTGACACATTACAGTAACCAGATCGTTCAAGAAATTTCGCTTGGGTTACAAGTAGCAGGACGATCAGGTAGGCCTAAAACTATTGATTCTGAGGCCCAACCATAGTGGTAAATCCGGTAAGTAGAACTCGGAGAGTATCAGGCGAATTCGGCATCTCACAGTCCAGTATTGTTCGTTATCTTCACGACCTCGGTAAAAGCATCCGAAGCTGTCGAACTGGGTCTCACTTAACTGAAATATTGCAAAACTTTTGTCTCACTCGATTAAAAGCTTCTAGAACGATAAAAGATTTTTTAGACCAATTTTATTATTCTATTTTAGTTGTCTAAATTTCTGAGACGAAGCTTGATTTTTATCATTAAGGGTTTTCGGACTATTATCTTCATCTTTATTGTTATTTCCACAACGTTTCGACCGATATGTCATCTGGCCTTTTCAAGTGTTTGTCGAACTCGGGAATCTTCACGGAACTTCGAAATACGTCCTATATTGAATCCACAGGGGTCACCTGTTCTGATTCCGTTAACCATAACCGGGTACAAGCGTTAAGTAACTCTGTATTGTTACTCGCCTGCAGTCAGGATTGTATCTGCAACCTCTAGATAATTGTCTCCTTAGAAGCTTAGGGAACCAACGCCTATAACCGTTACGGTATGTGTCCTGCTGTTCTATTTTACCCTCCCAAAACATAACGTATTAAATTTACGACATATTTGACAAATGTGAAAGATTGACTTATAAAGAGAAACCAACTTATATCGACCTTAAATGATTAGATAATTTCGGTTGTTACAACATTGGGAAACGGGCCGATTTTGTCAAAATCAGAAACTAGCTTCCACCCTTGCAGCGTAGTCCTGTAAATTCGCTGATATTGGTGAGAAGTTTGAGTGAAAACAATTTATCAGCAACTCCGTCCCTGGTATCAAGAAAAACGACACCTCAGCAAAGATGAGATGCAAGAAGGTTAGAGTTAGATATGGATAATTTTCGAGTGGAGTACCATCTTTCAGTGGATTGACAAGATTTTTTTTTATTGAAAGTGTCAAAGAAGAAGAAGAAGAAGAAGAAGAAGAATGTAGGAAGGAAAGAAGTAGAAGACCTAAGGAAGAAAGAAAGAAAATAGATGAGAGAAGATGACAGGGAAGAAGAAGAAAGGAAAGAAGTTAAATGGAGGAAAGAAGGGAAAAAGATGAAGAAAAAGAGGAAAAGGTTAGAAGAAGAAGAAGAAGAAGAAGAAGAAGAATGTAGAAATGAAAGAAGTAGAAGACCTAAGGAAGGAAGAAAGAAAGAAAATAGATGTGAGAAAATGACAGGGAAAACAAGAAGGAAGGAAAGAAGTTGATTGGAGGGAAGAAGAAGAAGAAGAAGAAGAAGAAGAAGAAGAAGAAGAAGAAGAAGAAACTGATGTAGTTCTTACATACAATTCTGTGTTGTGTTTGTATCAATGTTTGCCAACGGTTTCACGCGACATGGGAGAAGTGTAAACTTGATGCTATTCTGACTGTTGCTCAAATGAAAGAATGGCGTCGATTCAATAGGAATGAGGAGCCAACAGGAATTTGAATTGTCAATCAGTAATCGATAATACATTCGGTGAGTATGTGTATTTGTAAATGGGAACGAAGGATCGAACAAGAGAGAGACAGAGGCAGAGAGATGGGAGGTAAATGGCCGTACCCAATGAAGTACACGTGTTGTACGTGTCCATGTATGTGTGTGTGCATAAGAGAAAAGAAATTTGGACGTTGGATGATTAATATTGCTATTTTTGATCTGGGTGTGTAAAATCAGGTTCTAAAGGAAAGAAATGAGAGAACAGTTGCATATGGGAGTCAGCAGTAGCTGCATAATCTAAGTCGTTAATATTTACTACTGGATTAAATGCCTTGATAAGGAAAGAGATTATGTTGAAAAATAAATATCTATTGTGTAAAATAAAATTTCTCATTATTATTCTGTGGACATCTTTATCTATATCAGTAAAAGTCAATTGTAAAATAATGGCCGAGAGATTTCGTTTTATATATCTTGCCTTTGGGTTTAGTTAGGCTGATAACCTTTCGGCTCAGCACACGGGTTAGTTAGGTGCAAACTTGAGCACTGGTGTTGACGCGCGCGGGGGGAGGATGTGTCGTTCACAGATGTCAAAATAAAAATCCCAGAGAAAGGTTGACCAGTGGATGTGAAGCGCGTGCAGAGGATTTTGGGGATTTGGGGGATTTTGAAAAAGTCAGTGAGTTGAGTCTTGTGGTCCGAAGAAGAAGGGTGACTTTCGCTAGCTCGCAGTGGCCACACGTGTTGTTGGGGGTGCAGATGGAAAAGCCAGCATAGAAAGCTTGTGCCTCTCTCCTTATGTCGAAAAACCTTTAAAGGTAATAAAAAGTTTCGTACCTGAACTAAGAAATCGTAAGTGTTTTTGTGTTTCGGGATTCCTATGTTCTATGAATATATGTTACGAACACATCTGCATCATGGGTGTGGTACACAATGACTTTCTTGTGAACACAAATAAAATAGTTCATGTGTTTTAAATAAGCTATCTACACTTTAAGTAAAAAACCTCTGAAATTGATAGACAAGTTCACATACCTCGGCTGTAATATCTCATCTACTGAAAGTGATGATATACGCCTGGTGAAGACATGAATTGTTGTTGACAGGTTATCGATCATATGGAAGTATGAACTCTCTGATAAGATAAAACGAAATTTCTTCCAAGTTGTGGCTATATCAGTACACCTGGACGCTAACGAAAAGCACGGAGAAAAAAATCTAGATAGGAACTAGACAAAAATACTACGTGCTGTTTTGAACAAAAGTACTTGAAGCAATAATCCACAAAACAGAAACACTATGCCGACTTACCACCCATCTTTAAACCATCCAAGAAAGACTTACAAGACGTGTGGGTCAGCGAGAGATAAGAAAGGATGAACTCATAAGTGACGTTTCCTTATGGACTCCAAGGTTCCAATACTAACCGACTAGCAAAGACTTATATTAGCTCTATGCGGATACCGGATGCTGTCTAGAAGACCTGCAAAGAGCGAAGAATAATATGGATAGATGGATGGTGATAGAGTCAGAGAACTTCACGCTATCAGCGTGAATTGATCATCATAAGGGTATATATATAGATAGATAGAGAAATGGTAGATTTTGGTGAATCTGACAAGATGATAAAAATAAGTGAAGTTGATAGATCAAACACTTGAAACTGATTTAGTTGTGATATTTCGTTCTTATCAGATTTACCCAACCCCTCCACTCGGTCAGGATATGACACAAGGTCAATTTTTAAGCGGAGTTTAACAGGTTTGAATTCCGAGTATTCCTTCTCCTAGACTAATTGCCTCACCAAGGCTGAAGAACCCAGTCTGCCCTACTATTTACCCCCATAGCTGGAGGGAGAGTAATTGGATTAATACCTTTCCCAAGGGTATTAGTGCTATGTGAAAAGCAATCAGTCTCGTCCTGGATTTGAACTCGTGTTGCCGTGTCCATTTCCTACGACGATAACCATTACACCACGTTCTTTATTAACAGAAGAGCTTCATCAGACTAAACTTTTTTGCGTTTTTCTCCATTTTAGCAATTGAGGAAAAATATAAACTAATGGACAATGTGAAAAGGTATAAAGGGAGGGAAAGGGTCTGAAGATCAGACATAGGTAAGGAAAAAACAAGGAGGTAAATGGATATAGGTTTGAGTGATGATAGAAAGGGTTAATTTGGTTTTTAACTGTAACTGTCTGGGTAGATGGTCGTTGCTAGATGGCACCAAAGTTTATCGGGTTTCATCAGAGATTTGACAAGATAGCGGTGGATCAACTTCAGTGAGAAAGGGGGCAAGTGTTCGCCAATGGTCTGGGAGACCTGAGTTCAATCTCAGGTCGCGTCATACCAAAGACTTTAAAAATGGTACTTGATACCTCCTTACACTCAGCAATATAAGGTTTGTATCGAGGGTAAAGTGGACCAGTCCAGGGAAAGGAGTAGCGTCCTCCCCTACACCTCGGTGTAGTAGCTATTGAAAAGGGAGCTTTCTTGTTGCCCTCGACTACGGTCACCAACTTTTCTTATTTATGAAGAGGAGAGGTTCATTTTTAGAGAAAAAGAAAGAAGAAAAAAGAAATGAGGTGTGTGGGGGGCAAGGTTTCATGCATATCCTGTTTCATCCTGTTTATATTTTTTCCTTAATTCGCTAAAATGTGGCAAAACGAAAAAATGCTAAGTCTGATGAAGTTCTGTAATGAACGAAATATTACCACTAAACCCATTGTAAGTGTTTGATTTATCCACTTTCCACTTTTCTTAATCCTTTATATATATATATATATATATATATATGTGTGTGTGTGTGTTTGTGTACGCGTACGATAGTCTGATTGACATGGTACTTGCCAAATCTTTGTGCTGATAGTGACACTTAAAACTTGCAAAAACCCTGCTGATGGTCCTCAAAGTACGCGGATATTAGATCTTGCAGAAGGGTAACATTCTCTTTAAAAGAGGTGTCCTGAGTATGTTATTAATTGCATCTTGTGGGGAGGCTACCTATTCTAGAACTGTGGGGAGTGGAGGGTACTATTTCGTTGCCATTATTTCCAGGTTCACTCTGACTGGAGTGGCAGTATCTACTAGGGTCCGGATCTATGAATCAAATAGATCTGTTTGAAGGTTAACAGGATTAAATGGGAATAGTTGAAACCATATAACTGTGTGCAAACAAATCATCATTATTATACTCCTTTGAGAGTTTTTCCCACCTGCGTTTGCTGATGTTATTTTACTGGAGTTTGAGTTAAAGAAGGTCTCCTCAAGTCTCCAGGACTCTTCTCAGTGTTCTGGCTGATCTTAATAATTCTGTAGTTTGGCTGGTCTCCACTTCTTCTCTTATTTCCAAGTCTGCCAGTCCCTTTTATCGATTGTGACTGTACCGAGTGCACAAATTACAACTGGTATCACCGTCATTTTCATGTTCCATAGTTTTTCAGTACTCTAGCAAGGTCTAGGTACTTATCATTATTATTTTATTATTATTATTTACTCATTAGCGTTTTTCACATCAGCGTTAGCAGATGGTCTTTCACTGGAGTTTGAATGACAGCAAGTCTCCTCAAGTCTCTAGGACTCGTCTCAGTATTCTGGCCGTTCTCAATAATGTAGTAGTTTGGATAGTCTCCACTCGTCCACCAACTTCCAACTCCTCCAGTCCCCTTAGTAATCCTTTAGTTACTGTTCCAAACGCACCAATCACAATTGGTATAATTGTCCCCTGCATGTTCCATAGTTTTTTCAATTCCCTAGCAAGGTCGAGGTACTTATCCTTCTTTTCACATTCATTCAGTTTTATTCTGTGGTCAACCGGGACAGCAAAGTCGACAATTTTGCAAGTCCTCTTTTTTTTTTGTTGATTATTATTAGGTCTGGTTTTCTGGCTGAGATTAGGTGATCCGTGTGTATGTCAAAATCCCATTAGAGATTATGTGTGTTATTTTCTAGGACATGTGCTGGGTTGTGCATATACCATTTGTTTGTATGGTCAAATTTAAATTTCTTGCACATTTCCCAGTGGATCACCTTGCCGACGCAGACGTGTCTCGTCTTATATTCCCTCTAAACTAATTTTCTTGGGAATAATTACTCGAAACCATGTAATTATGTATAAATCAGAGAGGAATATTTGAAAACATACAACTGTATACAAATTATTTGTATCCTATTTCGGCATTAAGTAACCCTTAAGAGGTTGATATGCTGTTAAGTAAGTAAATAAACCAAACCAAACTAAACCTAAAACTTGCCAAATTTTTGTGGCAATAGTGATCCGTAAAAACCACCTTCGCAGGTCAAGCATACAAACAATCTGCTCTATGTAAAGAAGTTAGATATGTACAGAGTTGGTTCCTGATAGAGCGATCGACTGATTGATATTAATGGCATGTCAACTTGTCTGAAATTACTTTATCCCTGGAGGTTAGACAGTTGTGTTCAATGTACGCATATATTTATATTTTTTGCAGTTGTTTTTTTTTTAAGTTTTTTTTTAAATATAATATGAAATATTCCAATTCAATACTAATTTATACGTACGCAGAGCCTTCAATAAGTTTCCAGACTTTTTGTACAGGCATTTAGAATTGTCGTTGACTCTTGAAAATTCAGTATCTTATTGCTATACATCTTATGAGATGAATGACCCATTTTAATGGTTTCAGGTTCAAATGAACAGCTACAGCAGCAATTGGAATACACTCTACTAAAGCCTGATTGTCACAGCTAGTGAATTTCAAAAATGCAATCTGGACGTGAGGATACTATAGAAGAACAATATGCTATAAAATTGTGTTTTAAACTTGGAAAAATGCCACAGAAACGTATGAAATGCATCAGGCTGCTTTTCAACCATCTTGCATGAATCGAACATCAGTTTTTGAGTGGTATAAGAGATTCAAGGAAGCCAGGGATCTGTGAGGGATGATAAGAGGTGTGGGAGGAGTAAGGAAGTCAATACACCAGAGTTGATTGGCCAAAGGGTTAGGTCTAGGGTTACTATGTTGAGGTTTTAAAGGAGTTCAGCAAAGGACTTCGTCGGAAGAGGCCAGCACATTTCTACCAGAACAATGCACCAGTCCATATCCCCATCCTTGTCACAGACTATTTGACCAAGATGGGCATCAAGAGACTTCCTCAGTCTCCCTATAGTCCAGAACTTGCTCCCTGTGACTTTTGGTTATGAGACAATTGAGGAGATGAAAGAGGCTGTGACGAAGTTCACTGACACTCTCACACAAGAGGACTTCCACGGGGCCTTGCAGAAATTGTTGGAATGGTACAACAAGTGCATTGCAGCCGGAGGAGATTACTTCAAAGGGGACTATAGTTTCATGTGTGCACTATCAATAAAAGTGCACATATGAAAAAAAGTCTGGAAACTTATTTAATGATCCTCTTAATTATGCCGTTTCAAGTAATTATTTTTCTTTAATAATGATGATAATTTATTTGCATCCTTTTATATTATTTCAACTAATTACTAGTAATAATAATCCTTATAAACAATCATAACTTCAAGTCACTATTCTTAATACAAATAATATATAGTTATATGGTATCAAGTATTCATATCCAATGCAAGTAATTTGTAAACAAATCTATTTAACCCATACATAGGACCCAAGCAGGTCTTACCACTCCGGGTCAGGGTGAACTTTTGAGTAATGGCAATAAGAGGTACTCCAGACTCCCCAGAGCTCAATAACTGAAAGCTATTATGAATTTTGAAAGCTATTATGAATCAGCTCGATCTCAATGACTTGTCCATTGTGTCAAAGTTCAACTGATCATTACAAACATTAGAGCGAATCTTAAAATCAATTCAATTAAATATCAATAAATCAATACATTTAATCAATGCGTTAACGGGTTTAAGCGCAAAAATTTGGTTCAAGCATCTGCATTGAATATTGTGGGGTCTTTTTCATTCTCAGCTTTATCCAAGAAAAAAATCTTGAGACTCTCATAAGACTAACCATACAGAAGTGAATCGATCAATTAGTTCGAACTAATCGATCAATTAGTTCGAACTGAGCTAACAGGTAGAGTTTATGTCATCATGCATGGTAGATTTGACAATTAACCCTATTAAGGGTTCAAGATGTTCGATTTGGATAATCTTTCACATTCTAACGATCGACCAGGATTATATAACTTTTTTAAAAAATTGTGAGATTTTCAAGCGTGGATTTCGGCTCATTTACGAATCTTCATGTTTTATACTAAATGCATTGTGTAATGCCGTTATAAAAAATTCCTGAAATCTATCTATCTATCTATCTATCTATCTATCTATCTATCTAAGCCTGTTCAGATCTATCTCAACTTGTTCAGATCTCTTTCTTTCTTTCTTTCTTTCTTTCTTTCTTTCTTTCTTTCTTTCTTTCTTTCTTTCTCTCTGTACACACACACACACACACACATATATATATATATATATATGTAAAAAAATTTTCGTTGTTGGTCCAAAGAGAGAAAAAATATTTTAAAATGAATTGGTCCACGAAGAGATTTGCGTTTTTTAAAAGAATTATTTATTCATTTTGTGCTTACATACGTGTATGTTTCCAGCATGTTGCTTTCGTCAGAGAACATATGTGCACAAGGCCATGTGAATGGGGTACTCAATGAGACTTGAACTCACTCGTGTTTGTTGGTCTTTGATGAGTAAAAACAGACTAAATAGACACAATCTGGGAAAGGGGAGTGACCTCTATATAGACCCATACAAAAATGAAAGCCATTCGACTAATAAAACAAACAAACACGAGTGAGTTCAAGTCTCATTGAGTACCCCATTCACATAGCCTTATGCCACATATGTTTTCTGACGAAAGCAACTTGCTGAAAACATACATGTAAGAACGAAATAAGTAAATAAATATTTCTTTAAAAAATACAAATATCTTCGTGGATCTGTTGATATATATATATATATATATATATATATATATATATATATATATATATCAGCTTGTTTCTATCTACCAAAGAAAATTTGTTAATATCTAACAAATTCAAAATTTAACTTGTTCATTTGCAATGATGGACCCTCTCACATGGCTGAGCAAAAGCAGAGTGACCAGCTCGAACCTACATACAGCAGCTCTGTGAGGATACAGGATGTAAGTCTGAGGACCTGCCAGAAGCGATTAACGATAAGGAGGAGTGGCGAGAGAGGGTCAGGGATATCCGTGCTGGTAGCACGGCAAGATGATCATGATAATGATTTGCAATGAAGAAAAATCAATTTATTTACATATGACTTACAGTTATTTCTTTTCTCGGGTCCTTTTGTCCTTGTCAAAAATAAAATTGCGACCAAAAATAAAATTCCAGCACTTCTATCATCATCATCATGTTGCACTATCAGCAAGGATATTCCTGACCCTCTCTCGCCACGCCTCCCTATCGTCCATTGCTTTCGGCAGATCCTCAGGGCTACATCTCGTATCGGCTGTATGTAGGTTCGTGCTGGACGTCCTGCTTTTGCTCGTCCATGGGAATGGGGTCCACAGGAGTACATCACTTATGAGCACGCCCCTACTTCTACAGCAGTGTCCCGCGTGTGTGTCGCGTGTCTGGTTCGTTTCTCCTTTTTCTCTAACTCGTCCCTACTTCTCCAGCCAACATATTTATATTCTTTGTTAAAAGTTTCAAAATTTAAAGTTTGGTAATAATTCCTAACAGTATCCGTTTTGACTGTAAAATGTTCCTGTAGAAATGATAAAATCTTGGTATTTTTCATACAGAGTTGTTAGATGTTTACTTAATCATGGGTGATATATATATATATATATATATATATATATATAGTGATGGACTGCAGCTTCGAAGTAAGAGAGCTATGGGTTAAATAGTATCACTTCTGTTCATCCACAAGGTTAACTTTGGCATTAAATGACCCATGAAAGTTGATGTGCAATTAAACGAACGAACTAAACAAAAATTATATCTAACAGTTCATTTATACATATGAAATTCATAAAAATTATTTCCTAAAAAATAAGCAATTTTCGGTATTAAATAACCTTCAAAGGTTGATATGCCATCAAACAAAATAACCAACCTACAAAATCTGTCAGTCTGTTTGTGTGTGTGTGTCTCTCTCTCTTTCTCTTTCTCTCTCTCTCTCTCTCTCTCTCTATATATATATATATATATATATATATAACGAGTATTTTAATAAAACATAAATGGATTATGCAAATATTAGGTTTTAGCTACTTACTTAAACTTTTATGAACAAACTCTATTTATGGAATAAATAGTACGAATCTAGGCATAT
>OY757918.1:103697827-103733433 GCA_963585895.1 Sepioteuthis lessoniana
TAACCAACGCTACGTCCCAAGACGTAGCGTGGTGCCCAAAACACCAGACAGCAAAATTGGTGTTGTCGGTTCGACGGACACTGCCTGAAAGAGAGAGATAATATCGTCTCCTTTTTCAAGAGGAAAATCCTCTTTTCTTTTTACGCATGCGTCATCTCCTTTTCCGTTAGAGACCTCTGGGAGTTTCTTCAAATTTAATACTTTTCTTTTTATCTATTTATTTATTTTTTAAATTTAATTTCTTTATTTATTCATTCGTTCCCTACACTTCTTCGTATTTAAATGATGTATATCTAGATAACATGAAATATTTTGGACATGTTTCATACAACAGGCAATTTTTTTTCTGCTTGTAACTTCCAAAGAACCATTTTTCAAACATTAACTTTATCAATGCAGTTTTAAACTGTTTATACATGACGTCATTATTACGTGAGGAAACGTCATAATTACGTTAGGAAACGTCATAATTACGTGTTAGAAATGTTTGTCAGAGAATCAAAAACAATGGGTCTTCAGTCAATTTTCAGTTCCAATAAATATTGATATTCCCATGATTCAAAAAGATTAATGAATAGGTATCATACAATTACTGATGTTTATACAACAGCATTGGTTCTAACAAAGCCTTCATCAGATGATAACTCTGGGTTCGGGCATGGTTTCGGGGCCGAAGCATTATTACCACTAGCCCAAAGCGCCCCAGCAGTATCTCACGACACCACCAGACTTTGAATATATTTTTCTATTGTTCCAAAAATGACACCACAATTTTCTTTCGCTCAAGTCACGTTAAAAAATTCTCGTTTTCTTTAGATCAGTGAAGCTAAGCATAGATGAAACTGTTAAGGTGGGGACTGTATACTAGATTAGAAAGGTACCTTAACAAACCCGAGACTTATGTACTAGACTAAACAAAGCTTAGCAAGTAACAACAGCAAGTAACTTAACAAACCCGAGGCTTGTGAACCAGACTAAGTAATGTTTTCTAAATAGCAAAGCAGTTACTGCAAGCAACCATGGGCCTATGTGTCAGAGTAAGCAATGCTTAGTAAATAACAACATCAGTTACTGTAAGCAACCTGAGGATTGTGTTTCAAAGCTTATAATAATGATCATAACGATGTTATCATTAAATAACAATGGATTTCTAGATTTCAAATACAACTTATTTCCCAATAATTATCAATGAGTGTTGAAAAATTGTCGAAATACAACTAAAAAAAAACTTTGGACAGTTTGCAGCTATTTTTTTTTTTTTATATCTACAGCCTCTTACTTAACATCAATAAATGTTAACAAAAATACTCCCCCAAATAATATGTTGTTTTTAATGAGACCTTTAAAAAAATCATACGAAGTCTGTCCAAAGAGTATCGAAGTAGAAACGACATTTTCAAAGATAGAGAAGAACAATGAATAAAACACGAGTTTTTTCTTCAAAATGGTCACCTTGCCATTCTATTCCCGAGAGTTTTCCATTGGTCTAAGGACCTCTGAGATCATTCTTTTGATATGGTGTGAAATTGTATCTTCATACTTCTTAGTGTTCGCCAATGGTTCGGGAGACCTGGGTTCAATCCCAGGTCGCGTCATACCAAAGACTTTAAAAATGGCATTTGATACCTCCTTGCTTAACACTCAGCAATATAAGGTACGTATCAAGGGTAAAGTAGAGCAATCCAGGGAAAGGAGTAGTGCCCTCCCCAACACCTTGGTGCAGTAGCTATTGAAAAGGGAGCCTTCTGGTCGCCCTCGACTAAAGGGAGACAACTTTACATCCTCAAATCTTACAGAGTTTAAACTGGTAAGTATAGAGGGCGCTTTACTGGAATAGTTCTTGAGATTACTGATAAAAAGTATCACGAATTAACAATGATTTATCGAAACAGGCTAGACATCATCAATTTATTATGCAAGCTTTTCAGCTGTGCGCATGTCTTTAAATTTAAATCTAAATTTTTAAATTCAAAATTACTTCAGTCTTTCGAAACACAATTCTGATTTGTAAATTCTTTTCCATTTCATATTTAATCGACTTTACAAACTTTCTGCAGCTCATATTGCTTTCTATCTAAAAAATGAAAAGCAGAAATAAACGTTGAAAAAGAAATTCACTTCGAAGTCGACGGAATTAAAGGAATAATTTTTTCGCTGGTTTATCATTTGCTCACGATTATCTCTCCTTAAAATTGCATTCAGCCTAAAGGAAATCAAACGACACAGAAAGAAGATTAACAACAACAACAACAACAGCAAACAAAAAAAGCTTAACATTTTAAGAGAAATTTTTATACTCATTTTTGAAACCTAAAAAAAATTCGTAGATGCCTTAACGTTAAAATGAGTTTGTACAAGCTAAATAAAAAAAGACAAAAAATTTATAGATTGTGAGTTAGACATGAGAAAAAGGCTAAGAATTTGTTTTATGAAATGGAGAGAGCGTACAGCAATTTGATGAAACTGAACATAGTTTTTATAGGCACGATTTGCGTAATTCCCTAGGTGAGATGGAGGGGGAAGGAGCAAAGATGTTAAGTTCCTGTCGTTCATGTCTTTCCGAAAACATCCATTGGGTATTTTTTGGAAAGCAAGAGATGTCTTGAAAAATATTTACTTGTGGGTTTAAGCCGGATAAGTTCTATTCAAAAATCGATTCTCTCTATGTTACCTAATAAAATGAATTTTCACCCGAGAATCAGACCCCTTCATATATATATATATATATATATATAGTCATTTTTAGTTCACTGATTGGCAAAGGCATTTTCCCATGACGAGCTTGATCGTGCTAAGTACGAGGTGCATACGATAGATTTCCAGACTTTTTTCATATGGGCACTTTTAATAATAGTACACACATGAAACTCTAGTCCCCTTCGAAGTATTCTACTCCGGCTGCAATGCCCTTGTTGTACCGTTCCAACAACGTCTGGAAGGCCTCATAGAAGTCCTCTTGTGTGTGCGTATCAATGACCTTCGTTAAAGCCTCTTTCATCTCCTCAATTCTCTTATAACGACAGCCTCTGAGCTTAGGCAATAAGCAAAAGTCACAGGGAGCAAGGTCTGGACTATAGGGAGGCTGAGGAACTGTCTTGATGCCCATCTTGGTCAAATAGTCTGTGACAAGGATGGAGTTGTGGACTGGTGCATTGTCCTGGTAGAAATGCCACTGACCCGATTTGAAGAGTACTGGCCTCTTCCCAAGGAATCTCTTCCTGAACTCCCTTAAAACCTCAACATAGTAACCCTAACCCTTTGGCCAATCAACTCCTCCCACACCTCTCATCATCCCTCTCATCATCCCTCACAGACTCCCCGCCTTTCTTGAATCTCTTATGCCACTCAAAAACTGATGCTCGATTCATGCAAGATGGTCGAAAAGCAGTTTGAAGCAATCCATATATTTCTGTGGCCTTTTTTCCAAGTTTAAAACAGAATTCTATTGCATATCGTTCTTCTAAAGTGTCAGATTGCGTTTTTGAAATTCACCAGCTGTGTCAATCAGGCTTTAGAAGGGTGTATTCTAATTGCTGCTGTCGCTGTCCATATGAACCTGAAATCATAAAAATTGGTTAGTCATCTCATAAGATGTAAAGCAATACGATACAGAATTTTCAAGAGTCTACAACAATTTTAAATGCCTGTACAAAACAGTCTGGTAACTTATTGAAGGCACCACGTATATCTTTCCATACGACATTTATAATTCATTGGGCACCATTCAACAAGCCTTTTGCGCCAAATTTTTCCTTCCTTCAACAACAGTATCCATCTCACAAAAATTTCTGTGGTTCAATAACCTCTGTTTTATCTTATCGCTTATTTTGGTCTGTTTTCTTATCCTTGTCAATCTCTTGTTGTCTTAGTTGTTCCTAGCACTTTCTTTTCCCTTTATCTCTGAGTGCAGTGTTCCTGCTTTTGTATTCTCGTTGTTTTGACTATCATATACCAGATATAAATATGTTATCATACAAGTATTGTAAAGTTTACACAAACATAGATAGATAGATAGATAGATAGATATAACCAGAAAGAAATAGATAGATATGAACAGACTGCAATAGATAGATAGATAGATAGATAATATTAGACAAAAATAGACAATGAAAACTGAACCATTTTTATTATTGGTACAAATTTTAAAGAAACCTCATTAGTTTAGTCACACATAGGAAGTGATTATTTTTCTTGATTGTTGTTGTCAAGGTTTCCTTAGTTGTAGCAAAAAGACAAAATTTTCAGTAAAGAGAATTCTCAGAAATAACAAAAAGTCTAAAAAAAGGTTAGATAATAGCATTCAATGATTATCCCTTTGCGATATGGCAAAAAATAAAAATAGAATAAAATAAATTGGCCGAATGATTTTTTTCTCAAAATTATAAGAATACTTGAAAATATCAAAATGAATGTTGTGGCTGCAAGAGAAAAACCACTGCATCTGAAGATACAAAAAAACTTTTAGGGAACTTTGACAGCAATTAAAAAGGAAAATAATCACTTCCTGTGTGTGTCTAAGCCATTGAAGTTGTAGCAATTTGTAGCAATAATAAAAAAATGACCAATTCTTTTATTGTCTATTTTTGTCCAATGCTGTCCATTAAAAGACTGAATGGAAACTATGCAAGAGTGCTACGTTCTGTTTTGAACAAATCCTGGGAATAACACCCCAGAAAACAACAGTATGGCCACTTACCTCCCATCTCACAAACCATTCAACTAAGACGAACAAAACATGCGGGGAAACTGCTGGAGAAATGAGGATGAACTCAAAGGAGACGTTTTCTTAGAGGCTGCTACTCATGGACCTTCCGGTGTTTGCCGACCAGAAAAAAATTAATAAATCAGCTCTGTGCGGTCACTGGATGTAGTCTAGATAACCTAACGTGAGCGATGGATGCTAAGGATGGATGGTAAGAGTAAGTCAGTGCGACTTGATAATGGTGATGATTCTCTCTCTCTCTCTCTCTCTCTCTCTCTCTCTCTTTATATATATATATATATATATATATATATATATAGGGTGTACGGTAGAGTTATAGAACAGTCAATAAAATTCAAAGAAGAAGAAGAAGAAGAAGAAGAAGAAGAAACATGCTTATTAGACTTGTAAGCTGAAAGGTATCAAGAAAATTTGGCACTGAATTGCGACCAAAATGGGTTTAGCAATGGAATCATTTCAAAGATTTTAGTCACCTTTTCGAGATCTGAAATGCTCTTTACTTTTTTTATTTACCGTTTTTGACGGGATAAAAGACGCCCAGGTATATAAGATGCACCTCAATCTCAGTAGGGAAAAATAAAAAATAAAAAAAACAAACAAAAAAAACCAACGTGCTAATATTAAGCGTGATGAAATTAATATAATGGATACTATCAATGATAACATTTTTAATCTGCATAATAGCCTTTTAAAAATGACAATAGGTCTATGAAAGTTACTCTAAAGTCCAAGCTAATAGGAGTTGCCAAGTAGCTAATTTCGGCCAACTAGTGCGAATTTTAAACCTACATATGGCATATAAGACGCAGGGAATTCTAAATTTTTTTTAGTAAAAAAAGTGCACCTTATATGTCGTCAAATATGGTTAGTACATAATTAAATAGAATCAATTTTCGGTTCAACGTTTGGCCAGCTTGAACATAATAATTTGCGTAAATACATGTCTTTGAATAAATATTTAATTATAGATGTTTAGCAGCATGACTCACGGTCAACCGAGTAGGAGGGATTGGAGCTTTTCTTCTTTGCATTTTCTATCTCATTCTATTTTTAGCTAACCTTGTTAATAACGCAATCATCAGACGCTTTTCAATTACAAGTGTTTGTATTTGATCAGGATTATGATACATTCACTACATTCTCTGAAAAGTGGTAAGAGCCTCCTCCACCCACCCAACGTTATTTCTTTTTGTATGACCCTGAACTGTATCTGATTGTGAGGTTTCAGTTCTGAAGATCTGAAGAGGGTGGAGTACAACTTCATAGCCATTACTCCCAGGTTCACTTTGACCCGGAGTGGTAGTACATTAGGGTGAAATAGATCTGCTTAAAAATTATTCATATTAGATCGGACTGTGTGCAAAAAGCAACAAAACAACAAAGCCATTATACAAAAAACAAAAAAATATAGACATGAACTTATAATGAATTCACTCTTCAAACATCCATGCATAAAATTAGTTCTAGCCAATAATACAGTTAAGCTCATTAACCATTACTACTGTGGTAAGTTTGATAGTCGTCATAGAGACCTCCGTTATTGCATCCTTGTACCAGATTAAGCAAAGCAATCATGGATACATCTGATATCCAAGTGAAGCTCGAACTGACTACACTAACAACAGTCTACAGCGTTAGTTTCTCTACAGTAGGCCCCCTAATGTAATTAGGAATGTAACCTATTGAACATTTAGGATTTTTTTTCTTTTTAAGACATGACGAAGAAGTTGAGAAAATAAGATACAAAAATCTAAAAAAAAGTTGGGTGGTGAAAGGAAATAAAAAGAAGAAAGAAAAAAAACACAAGAAAGAAGTTAAACAAAAAGAAAGTGAAAGAATAAGGAAGAAGAGAAAGAGAAAAAAAGTTAACAGGTAAAGAGAAAGAGAGAGAGGGCGATAAAAGTGAAAGAGAGAGAGAGAGAGGGTGATAAAAGAGAAAGAGAGAGAGAGGATGATAAAAGAGAAAGAGAGAGAGGGGGATAAAAGAGAAAGAGAGAGAAAGGGTGATAAAAGAGAAAGAGAGAGAGAGAGGGTGATAAAAGAGAAAGAGAGAGAGGGTGATAAAAGAGAAAGAACGGAAAAAGAAGGAGCAGACAGAGAGAGAAAATGGAAAGAAATCAAACGGGCAAAAGAGAGAACGAAAGAGAAGAAAAGGAGACAGAGACAGAGATAGAGAGACAGAGAGTGTATGTGAGAGAGAGAGAGAGAGAGAGAGAGAGGGAGGGTAAGAGTGTGTGTGTATGTGTGTGTGTGCATGTGTGTGTGAGAGAGATAGAGAGAGAGAGATAGAAAGAGAGAGACAGAGACAGAGACAGAGATAGAAAGACAGACAGACAGATAGAAAGTGAGGGAGAGTGATTACGAAAAGAGAGATCAAATGTAAAAAGAGGACGAAGAAAGACAGAGAATGGAGAGAAAGAGAGCTGAAAAAGAGGGAGAGCGACAAATAGAGAGAGAGAGAGAGAGAGAGAGAGAGATGAGTGGGGTAAAAAATGCAGGTAAGAAAGAAAAAAAGAAAGAAAGAAAGAAAGAAAGTAAGAAAGAAAGAGTAGAAAACTAACAAAGAAAAGAGAGTAAGAATAGAGAGAGAGAGAGATGTTAGGATTGAGTTAAAAAAGAGAGAACCGAAAAAAAAAAAGAGCGAATAGAGAGAATGGAAAGAGAGAGAGAGAGAGAGAGAGAGAGAGAGTGGGGGCGGAAAGAGAGAATTGAAAGTGGAAATTATTAATTAGAAATAAATTAAGAAAAGAAAAAAGTTTAATAGAAAGAAAAAAAGGAACAAATTGGAAATTGTTTCGAGTGAAAAGAGAAAATGAAAGAAGCGAACAAAAAAGGGAAAGAAAATAAAAGTGAGTGCGGGAAAGAAATGAATGGGATAAAATTAAGATCTTTAATTTAGAAGGGAAGAAGTAAAGCATTAAGAAACAGATTGAAAATCTTACAAAAAAAAAAAAAAAATAGTAATAAATAAAATAAATAAATTTAAGAAATAAAAATAAATCTTTTTAAAAAAATCAGGAGACAAACAGCGGGAAATAAAAGTGATTCACCTACTTTAGAGAAAACGAAAAAAAAAAAAAAAAAAATAGAGAAGAAATAAAGTATTTAAAAAGAAAAAAAAACACATTCCTTTTCGATCGATTGTAGGGTTAGAATATAGCAAAAATGAGGGCAGATTCATTATCTGGAAACAATCGATACAAAACTCTGATGACGAAAATTGACTATAATCACGAACAGGACTTTGTCACAAAGAAAAGAACATCTGCATGGACAATGACCTATGATGATGATGATGATGATAATAATAATAATAATAATAATAATAATAATAATAATAATAATAATAATAATAATAATAACAACAACGACAACAACACTTTTAATCAAAACTGTCATTCTATTGTATGTTCTCTTCAGCTATAACAAAAAATATCATAAAAACTGAACATATTTTCTAGGAATACGAAACTGTATTTAAAAAAAAAAAAATGAAATTTATAATAAGCCGTCGACCAATGATATAAATATTTGTAGTTGCAAATGTAAGCAGAGATGACAGTTCTTGCAGAGAGAGAGTAGTAGTGGGAGATATTGTAAAACTAAAGTCTATACTTTCTTTGAGCATCGACTACTACTGTTGCTACAACCACGACTGCTGCTTCGGTTAAATCATACCAGATTTTTAGTGCTGTTTACATCGAGCTATGTGTTGTTGATTTGACAAATTCATCTTCGGAAAGAAATGAGTTGAATGTTAATTTACCCCTTCAGGTTTTAATGAGAATAATCTTGAATCAAAATTTTAAGCCAGCGTAGCAGATTTTAATTGATGGCAACCTATGCTCCCACCCCCGATAAATGTTAAGAAGAAGGCATCTTTCAAGAAAAATTCACCCAGGTATAGTAACTGAATTAAAACAGCGAAAAATAATAGAATAAATGGTTAATGTAGTCTACAGTTTTTTAACATTCAGCGAGAATCACAAGCAGTTCATTTTCTTGAAGGACTATTTGCTGTTTCTGTTAAGTATATATTTGAGAAAGTATTTACTGATGAAGAACCAACTATGAATATGAATTTTTTTTCTCCAAAGATGAGAAGGGAAATTTTCTGAATAGCTTTCAGGCTTGGATCTTGAAATCCACTTAAACCAATTTATTCAACCGTTTTGTAAATGGTGTATTATTTCTGAGACGCTATGGATTCTATTCGAATTACTTGAAACTGAATTAACATAATAATAATAATAATAATAATAATAATAATAATAATAATAATAATAATAATAATAATAATAATAATAAATCAATTCTCTCTCAGACACACGTACACAGATATATATAAACAAGGTTTTTGAGCCTGAGATTGCTCAATTGTGCAAGAATTTCTTTTTTGAGTACTCAGTAGGCTTATTAAGTAGAACCAATTTAGATAAAATAAAAAAGGCTAACAACCCCACCTAATACTAATATCCAGCAGATGATAGTCCTGTCTCGTGTGCGTGAAACTTGAAGTATTTAACTGTGACCTTTTTAAAAGTTTAGATCACACACACACACACACACACACACACACACATATATATATATATATATATATATATATATATATATAGATAGATTGATAGATATAAGGCCACCTTTACCATTTTTTTCATAAAAGTAAAAGTAAAGTTAGCGACCATAGTCGAGGGTGACCCGAAGGCTCCCTTTTCGATAGCTACTACACCAAGGTGTAGGGGAGGGCGCTACACCATTCCCAGGATTGCTCCACTTTACCCTTGAACCGTACCTTATAATGCTGAGTGTTAAGCAAGGTGGTATCAAGTACCATTTTTAAAGTCTTTTGGTATGACTCGACCTGGGATTGAACCCAGGTCTCCCGGGCCATTGGCGAACACTCTAACCGCTGGGCCAAGTCAATATTCTTCAAAAGAATTTTGTTATTTCCCGTATAACATCATACAATATAAAATGATAGTGTTAGGTGTTATTTATGACCAAAATCTTCAGAATTTAAACTCAATCACCAAAATGTGAATGTCTATCTGTTCAAAAATATGTACAATCTTTATTTTATACAATTTTATTTACGCACTGTGATTATATTTTTGACGAGAGATATTAATTCCTCAAGTATTTGGTAACATATTAAATAACAGCCAATAAAATGCGTCTTGATTGTAAAATGTTCGACAAGAAATAATAAAATAATTAAGAATTGATCTCTTTGGTTTTGAAAAAAATTAATATTTTATCAAAAAATTGGTGGGATATATATATATATATATATATATATACATATATATATATATATATATATGTGTGTGTGTGTGTGTGTGAGAGAGAGAGAGAGAGAGAGAGTGTGTGTTAACCAGCAAAAATTGTACATCATAGTGAGATTTCTATTAGAGAGATGAACTTAAAATGATCTGAATTAAAGAATATGACAAACCCCAGTCCAGTTTGCAACAGAATGCAAATGTGTATTTTTTTTCTTTCGTGCTGAATATCAACTTTTAATCCTTCAAATTATCGATATTATAGAGGTAACTTTGAAATGTTAATTATAATCTTCAACTCCTTAAATAGAAGCATCAATATCATTATAGATTGCTGAGTTCCAACGAGTCCACGGATTATCAAGTATTTATTAAACTGATTTTAGAATTGATTTAAAATGATTTTAGAATATTGTTTTATGGCATTCTTGGGAATGGTCTGCTAACAAATTTAATTCAATATTGAAGAAGCGACAATTTATGAATATTTGACTCATATAGTAGTGAGTTTGATAGTTGTCACAGAGCCCTCCACTATTGTATCCTTGTGCCAGATTAAGCAAAACAGTCATGAATACACCTGATATTCAAGTGAAGCTCGAAATAACTTAGCTAACAGCAGTCTGCTGAGTCAGTTTCTCTACAGTTAGTTTCTCTACAGTAGGCCCCCTAATGTAATTAGGAATGTAACTTATTTAACATTTGGGATTTTTTAGTTGTGGGAGGGCTACAACATGTAGCAACTCCTGTAGCGTGTCTTGGGTACAAATAACTTCGTGGAATCCATCCCTCTCCATGTCTGATTTAAATTTTTCCTTCTGCCTTGACTGGTTAACATAACAAGCTTAAAGGATCCGGTTTGCCCTTCTATTTGCCCATAGCTAGAGGAAAATACATTTCCAGTGATATTAGTTTAATGTGAAATATAAACAGTTTCATTTAGAATTTGAATTCAGATTGTCAGATAGTAAATGATAACCGTAACCCCATCGGTGCCTCCCTTTGACTCATATAGATTACACCAAATTGAGGAATTGATAATTGTCTTTTAATTCTAAGATTACAACGTTCTTTGAATTGCTTTTTTTTCTGTGTGTGGAAACGAAGTTCACCAACCTGACACCTGAAACCGCTGTATGTTGTCATCTACCTTACTGCTGAATAATCCCGACTTATTACTCGCCCTGTCCGAAGATACGAGGTGCATATGAGTTTTCAGACTTTTTTCGTATGGGCATTCAAAATTGTCATAGACTCTTGAAAATTCTCTATGTTATTGCTATACAGCTTATGAGATGACTGACTAATTTTTATGATTTCAGGTTCAAATGAACAGCTACAGCAGCAATTGGAATACGCTCTACTAAAGCCTGATCGTCACAGCTGGTGAATTTCAAAAATGCAATCTGACACTTCAGAAGAACGATATGCAATAAAATTCTGTTTTCAACTTGGAAAAAATGCCACAGAAACGTATGGAATGCTTCAGACTGCTTTTCGACCATCTTGCATAAATCGAGCATCAGTTTTTGAGTGGCATAAGAGATTCAATGAAGGCAGGGAGTCTGTGAGGGATGATGAGAGGTGTGGGAGGAGTAAGGAGTGTCAATACACCAGAGTTGATTGGCCAAAGGGTTAGGGTTACTATGTTGAGGTTTTAAGGGAGTTCAGGGAGAGATTCCGTCGGAAGAGGCCAGCACTCTTCAAATCGGGTCAGTGGCATTTCTACCAGGACAATGCACCAGTCCACAACTCCATCCTTGTCACAGACTATTTGACCAAGATGAGCATCAAGACAGTTCCTTAGCCTCCCTATCGTCCAGATCTTGCTCCCTGTGACTTTTGGTTATTCCCTAAGCTCAGAGGCTGTTGTTGAGAGAATTGAGGAGATGAAAGAGGCTGTGACGAAGGTCATTAACACGCTCACACAAGAGGACTTCCATGGGACCTTTGGGAAGTTGTTGGAACGGTAAAACAAGTGCATTGCAGCCGGAGGAGAATACTTCGAAGGGTGCTAGAGTTTCATGTGTGTACTATCAATAAAAGTGCCCATATGAAAAAAGTCTGGAAATTTATCGTATGCACCACTGACACTGACTGTATCACTGACAGAGGGTTAAGAACCTTTCCTCGGCCAAAAAGTGGGTTGACCTAGGTAGGACACTAAACTACATCTTATTGTGAGTTCCTGAGATTTGGGGAATATCGTGTACCTCTTCATTGCCGTTATTTCCGTGTTCACTCTGACTCGTAGTGGTCGTATCTCTATTGGTCAAATAGGCCGGTTTAAAATCCTTTATATTCGATGGGACCGTTTGCAAAAAAAAAAACATTATACCAAAAATATATCCTCTGCAGAGGGCTAAGATCCCTCCAAAAGTGGGCTCCTTGATATTATACTAAACTTTATTTTGAGATTAAGACCAGTTCTTGAGATTTGGGGAACGCGGAGAATTTCTTCATTGCCATTATTCCCAAGACAATTCTGATACAGAATAGTTGTATCTTTTTAGGTCCCAACTATGGATCAAATAGATCTGTTTAAAAATGGATCGTATTCGATAGGGCCATATGCAAAAAAAAACCCCTAAGAAACAATTACACTAAAAGTGTAAATATGAACGTAATTCCCCAGATTGGCAGGACTTGTAAAGAGTGATTTGCTGATAGGGATGGACGGTGAGAGAGAGAGAGAGAGAGAGAGAGAGAGAGAGAGAGAGAGAGAGAAATCAAAAGAATCTTTTCTATCAGTATGACTTCATGATGATCTTGATAATGACCCTAAACCAATTGATCTGCAGTTGAAATTAATCAATCAGTCAATCAACTTATTAGAATTTAATATAATACTACCTGAGTTTCCTTCATGATAACGGAGTTATTTATATAAGGATTAGCAGTTTTAACTTGGATCAGTGTGTAGTATCTGTTCACCTACACCAACGTTGGATCAACGTGTAGTGCCGGGTGATGTGTGTATTAAAGTGATCGAATGTTTTTGTTTTTCAGGTTTTTGTACGCTTTTGTATGTTTGTTTATTCATTTATTTAAAAAAAACGGACCCTTTTATTTTCTAAGAGGTTTACCGGCTGACTAAGGAAGAGTAACAGCTTATAAGAAATCTCTCTCAAGAAATGACTTGCTCCCCTTCATCGAATGAAATCTGAACAAACATATTTCTGAGAAAATAGGACTTTCACTTTCACTTTCAAATTAAAAATAAAGAAAGGATAAAGGAATAAACAATCACGTTGATTTCATATGAAAAAACCCTAAAATATTAACATGGATGTTTCTTTCGCAAAATTCGTGAATCAAAATAGAAAGTTACAGAAACAATACAATTGGCAGACCATTCAATAAGTGATTGACGGATTGATTTTAACTGCATATCAACCTGTCTGAGGTTGTTTGGTTTGGGAATTGTATTCATTGTATGTTTATATATACATTTTTTATATAGTCGTTTGGCCCAGTCGGCTGGGGCTGCAGAATACACCTATCTACGGTTCAAATAGAATTTAACTGCGTACTTATGCTAAACTGAATTGTTTGAAATAGAACTATTCTGAAATTTAAAATGCAAACTTATGGTTAACTGAATTGTTTGAAATAAAACTATATGTAAAAAGATGAATTAGGCATTAAATAACCTTGCCCAGTCGGCACCGACTGCTTCTCTGCAGAGGGGTAAGACGCCCCCACCCCGAACGAGTGTCCTGAATATATGACACTAAAAATTCTGATGGTGAGGTTCCAGCAATACTGGAGCTTTGGGGAATGCGGAGTACCCCTTCATTGCTATCGCTCCCAGGTCCACTTTAGTCCGGAGTGGTAGCACCTGATAAGGGTCCTATCTATGGGCTAAAAAGAACTAAACCATGCTTCCTTCACTATTCTGATTTTTGCATTTAAACTGCGTATTTATGCTAAACTGAATTGTTTAGAATAGAACTGTTTTTAGCATTGAAACTGTACTTACACTAAACTAAATTGTTATATATAGAACTGATTTGACATTTAACTGTGTGTAAACAAAATTAAGTGAATTAGAACTGTTTGAATAAACTGAATAGTTTGAAATAGCAATGTTTTTGACAATTAAACTGTGTACTCTTGATAGACTGAATTATTTGAAATAGAACTGACTATTTGTATAAGAATGAATTTGGTGTCAAATAACCTACAAAGGTTGATGTGCCATAAAACCAAACAACCAACCAACATTAAATAACCAACAATGGTTTAAATGCCATAAAATTAAACCCAACCCCAAACCCAAGTTGTCGTTTCTTAAGTTGTAGTTTTTTTGTTTTTTTTTCTTCTTTTTTTGCATACTGTTATATGATATCAAGTATTCTTATCTAATACGCCTAAGTTACACACAGATCTATTTGACTCATAGATAGGACCCATACAAGTACTATCATTTCGGGTCAGAGTAGACTTGGGAGAAATAACAATAAATAGGTACTCCAATCTCCGTAGAGCCTCATAGACCTACCAGGCCCGTGGTCACGTGGTATGTGAGGTTAGATTGATTAATTTATATTAATTAAAGCAAAAAAAACAAAAGCAAGCGAAAACTTTAGTTAAAAGTTAAAAACGAAATACGCCTCTGAGTGGGTAAGAAAGTTTCTATTATAATAAAAGATTTTTCTTCACTACCATTGCAGCTAATTCGATGCCCACCAACCTCAGACTAGCAATATCCTGACGACGGGCCTAGTCTAAAGTTGAAAAAGTTCCACAGTAATTATGAAAGGAGCAGAACAAGACGTCAACTCTGTTTCATTCGAAAAGAAAGACAAACAATATCAGGTTTAAAGTTTTAATTAACCACCATCAACTTTTCTTGTTGGACACACGGCTTAAGATCAAAGGGTAACTAGTTATTTTACCTGAGTTTAATTCCTGCTCGAGTAGGGCATAAAAGTTATATCCTCTTGTTCAGTGAAAAGAGAAAAACAATCAAGATCTCAAACAACAAAAAAGATTTAACTGACATGAGATATCTTCTAAACAGGTCTGAAAGAACCATCTACCCATATGAACTGAATAAAGGATTAACTTGTATCTGAATAAGGCCGAAGTGTACAACGGCTGAAACATTCTCTTCAACATTTAGACCTATAGTTGTTTTGGTTCAGTCGAAGTGAGAGGCAATCAACTTTTCAAATATCACTAAGATTTAATTCGTGAGATGTCTTCTAAGCGTATACAGCAGTATGGTAACAATCTATAAAAAAATTATAATTATTATACACTAATGTTATCAAACGAGTATCCTTACTTTGGTTATTATAGTTTCTGTTTCGGCTGTTGTACTCTCCAGTTTCCTTCCGATGTGTAGCATAGAAATATATAAGACTTTAATTAAGAAAGAAAGGTCATTAAGCTTAAGACAAAAAATTCCATTGATATCTGACACTATGAATAATGAAAAATGATTTACATTTTGGTTCAGTTGGCTCTAAGATTGTCTTTCAAGTCAAATATTCTGGCTCAGAGGAATCGACAGACAATCAACATCTCAAAGACAACAAAGATGATTTAAATATCCTCCAAGCATGGATATCGGAATTAAAACAGCTTTTTTAATACTGATCCCCCTGTGGGTGGGATTTAAAATACTCTGAATGCATCCCCTGGAGTGGAGTAAGAACCCTTCTAAAAGGTGCACTAAACTGCATCTGATTGTGAGACTCCAGTTTTGGATATCTGGTAAGTGTAAAGTACTTTTTCTTTGCCATTACTCCTAGGTCCACTCTGACCTGGAGGGGTAGTATCTCTTAGAGTTCTATCTATGAGTCAAATTTATTTAAAAACTATTTGTATGATATCAAGTATTCGTATCTAATAGGCATAATTTATGATTGGAATACTTGATATCATATAATTGTAAATAATTTTTTATTAAGAAGAGTTAGTTGAAGCTATAATTAGGATTATTACTAGTTACTTGAAAACATATTATAATGTGCAAACAAATGATTATCATTAAATAGAACTAATTACTTGAAACCATATAGTTATAAGTGATGTACTCCGATGGACCCCCTCATATGGCCGAGCTGAAGCAGGGCGACTAGCTTGAACCTACATTCAGCAGCTCTGTGAGGATACGGGATGTTGCCCTGAGGACCTGCTTGAAGCGATGAACGATAGGGAGGAGTGGTGAGAGAGGGTCAGGGATATCCGTGCTGGCGGCACGACATGATGATGATGTTGATATACTTATCAGTATTAGATAGGAATACTTGAAACCATAAAATTGTATGCAAATTATTTGTATTAGATAGGAATACTTGAAACCATAAAACTGTGCAAATTATTTGTATTAGATAGGAATACTAGATATCATGAATGTATGGCAAAAAAAATAAACCCTTGAGAAACAACTAGATAAAAAATGTTATAAATAAATGATGAATATAATTTCCATACCGCTAGGGATACAAATACCCCGAGAGGAGTTCAATCAATCTTTGAATTGAATAAAATAGGTGCTCATATAATTAGTGAGTTTGATATTCACCAGGGATCCTATACTTCTAACCTTGTGTCAAACTAAACTAAAGGGTTAGAAGAAAGCCGAATCGTGTTACGGATGAAAAGTTGCGAATATAAAAAGCATGATAATAAGATTAGTAGGGGTATATCATATTTACCAACGGTCAATTTTTAAGCGGAGTCTAACAGGTTTGAATTCAGAGATTTCCTTCTCCTAGACTAGTTGCCCCACCACGGCTAAGGAACCTAGTCTGTCATACTATTTACCCATAGCTGGAGGGAGAATAATTGGATTCATACCTTTCCCAAGGGTATTAGTGCTATGTGAAATGCAATCAGTCTCGTCCAGGATTTGAACTCGTGTCGCCGTGTCCATTTCCTACGACGATAACCATTACACCACGGGCAGTATGGGTATATCAATATCAAAAATATGCAAGTAGTTTCGCTTACCTTCAAGTAAATTAATTGCTGTCTGATTATTTTGAAAGTATCTGGTGTTGTATTTCAACACAGAATCGGGCTATCAACATTTATACAATAAAACAAACTCTAAGGTTTCCTGAACTTTTCAAATGTAGATTTCTTGGTGAAAATTGAAATGGACAAAATTGCAAGTGAAAGCGATAATCTAAATAGAATGATAAACATAAAATGGAAGATAATTCTTCCTTTTTGCTCTGGGGTAAGAAAGAAAAGAAGATAATAAACTCGAGTAAAACACTTTGAATCGAGCGGTCACTCTTGGCGATTTACTCAAGAGTTAATTCTTCTTTTTATTAAAAACAAGAAGCAGACGTTCCTTCATTGGATTTCTTCTATTTTTATTTGTTTTTTTATTTACTGTAATTGACGCATATTTTTTTTTTTTAAAGGTAATAGTCTTGGCTAAAAACGCTTCTAACCTGGACGATATCCAAATTATACTCGGTTGAGTCAAAAGTTTTGCAATACTTTGGGTCATGCTATTTTGTAGCAAGTATATGATGTGACCGAAGCTGGTGAAGCCGTGATAGGTACCCCATGTGGTTCGTAGTATTGTGATAGCTGGTGGGCTGACATATTGTGCCTTGAAATATGTGACTTGAAAGCTGCTCAGATAAACGTACACTGTAGTCCAATTCGAGAACTTATTCTTTTTGAGTTCGAACTGGACCATAAAGCCGCGGGGGTGTCCTCGTGGTGTAATGGTTAAAGCGATGGACTGTAGAATCGTAGTAAGCGAGTTCGAACTCCAGTCGCACTATTACGTTCACTTTCGGGCAAATACCCCTGGGAAAGGTATGAACCCCCTTATCCTCCCAGCTATGGGTTAAATAGTACCACTACTGTTCTTCTTGGAGAATAGCTTTGGCTTAAATAACCTAAAAAAGGTTGATATGCCATTAAACAAAGAAACCAAACCAAACCATAAAGTCGCGGACGCAATCAAAATTATTTGTTGTACAAAAGATGAAAGTGCAGTTGATCACAGTACAATAACCAGATGGCCTAAGAAATTTTGTTCCAGTTGCAAGAATCTCAACAATCAGGCAAGGTAGACCTAAAACTGTGGATTCCGAGGCTGTGCTCCAAGGTATTCAATGAGTAGCACTCAGAGAGTATCAGGACTCAAAATCTAGTGTTGTTCGGCATCTTTACGGCCTCGGCGATAAAAGCATTCAGAGCTGACTAATTGCTCTTCATGTTACGAAAATATTGCAGTATGTTTTACTTACCCTAGAATACATAAAGAGAGAGAGAGAGAGAGAGAGGAGAGAAAAAGTGTAAAAGATGAAAAGAGAGAGATAGAGTGTGTGCATGTATGTGGGTGTAAAAGATCATGAGAGAGAGAGGGGGGAGGGGGGTATAAAAGATGAAAAGAAAGAGAGCTAGTGTGTGGGGGTGTAAAAGATCAAGAGAGAGTATATGTGTAGGTATAAAAGATGAGAAAAGAAAGAAAGAGAGAGAGAGAGAGAGGTTTTAGACAATCACCGGACTATCGTAGTTATAAACCTATTCTTGACGACCATTACCGAGAAAATTCGACCCTTACATTGCTCATTAGATTATTGGAAGCGTGTTTAGTGTAACGGTTATCGTCATAACAAATTTTAGATGAAGCTGTTTGCATTCAACTTCGCGCAAATGCCCTAGGTAAAAGTATGAATCCAATTGTTCTCTCCCCAGCTATGGATAGATAGTCGAGCAGAATGGGTTCATTAGCTCTGTTAAGCCAACTAGTATGGGAGAAGGAAAATTCTAAATTCAAACCAGCTTTGCTCGGCTTGAGATATTAACCTTGCGTCACGTCTTACTAAAGAAATATCGTTGATTCCAAGACTGTACTTCAAGACACCGAGACAAATCTAGTTTTTAACGCTCGATGAGAATCGGATGAGCACGGCATCTCACAGTCCAGTGTAGTTCATCAATTTCATGGCCTCGGCAAATCTGATGAGTAGCACTCGAAGAGTATCAGGCGAGCTTGCCATCTCACAATCCAGTGTGGTTTGTCACTTTCGCAACCTCGGCAAAAGGATCCAGAGCTGCCAAATTGAGACTCACGTTGCGAAAATATAGCAAAACTTTTGACTCATCCAAGAAAATAGAAATTCGATCACGAAAAGACCAAACTACACAGTTCAAAGGTCAGCATTAGATATCACCAAAGTCGTCCCCAAATGCCCTTGTGTATAATGCGTCCGAACCGCTTAAAAAACGGTAAACTTTAGCACGACGTCAAAGAAACTATTGATTCGACAAGATTTAATTAGACGACGGAGATTTAATTAAGCTTTTTGACATAAAGGATTTTTTTGTCATTGATTGACATCAATTATGTTTCCTGAAACAATCTGTTTTATCGATTAGCTTAATACGGCACAAGGCCAAGTAGGAAGGTCATGTGATTAGAAAAATTTTGTTGCATCAATCTCTGAAATGGAGTTGATATGCCTGCCTTAAGAAACTGCATTCGAAATACTGGCCTTTAACTGTGCTTGAATACTGATAACTGAAAAAGGTAGGAAATATGCAACTGTATCAACCACTGTGTTCATCCAACAATCTGTTTTGTTAACAAGAAATAATTATATATTAAGCATGCATCATTTAGAGGCGTGCTCAGCGTAACAGTTTTTACCGAAGGAAATTAAATCGATGACACGAGTTCAAATCCTAGACAAGGCTGTGTTTCAATTTGCGATAATGCAGATTGGTTTATTTAGCCTTGATTAGGTAACTAGTCTTCAAGAAGAAAACTCTGAATTCAACAGCTTTACTCTACTTAAAAATTGATCTTATATCTAATCCTGCCCGTGGAGTGAGTAAATACTGACTGAATTTGGTCCAGTCGGCTGGGGCTGGGGCTGCAGAATACACTGCATCTCTGCAGAGGGGTAAGACTCCTGCAACGTGTGTCCTGTGGCCCAGTTGGCTTGGGCTGTAGAATAAATACACTGACTGCATCTCTGCAGAGGGGTAAGACTCCCGCAACGAATGTCCTCGATATGACACTAAACAATCTGATGGTGAGGTTCCACTAATTCTGGAGAGTTTGGGAACGCAAAGTACCTTTTAGCGATAGCTCCCATGTCCACTCTTAGCCGGAGTGGTAGCATCTGATAGGGTCCTATCTATGGGTCAATAGAACTGTTTGACATTTAAACTGTGTACTTTGACATTCAAACTAAGTGCAAACAAATGACTCATGCTAAAATTAATTGCTTGAAATAGAACTGTTTAATCATTTAACTTTCTGTAAACAAGTGACTGATGTTTAATTGAATTGTAAATGATACATAGCGATACTTAGAATCATTTAACTTTGTTGACATTTTAAACTGAATTGTTTGAAATAGAACTGTTTGATCATTTAACTGTGTGTAAACAAATATCTGATGTTTAATTGAATTGTTAGTTATACATAGCAATACTTGGAAGCACTTTCTTGACATGCTAAACTGAATTGTTTGAAATAGAACTGTTTGATCGTTTAAGTATGTGTAAACATATGAGTGATGTTTAATTAAATTGTTAGTCTTAAATAGCAATACTTGAAAACGTTTAACTGGGGGCAAACAAAAGATTAATCGCAAATAAAATTATTCGTATTAGATTGAAATATGTGAAATCATTTAACAGAGTTCGAAAAAAAAAATGAGCTCAGGGTTGTTTAAAAATGTTATCAACAAAAAGTGTGTAGAAATCTTATATTTAATATATATGAATAAAAAGGATATAGCATTAAATAACTTACAATGATATACCATAAAACCAAGCCAAACCAAATCATATATATTTGATATGTATAAAAAGAATTTGGCATTAGACAACCTGCAATGGTTGATATGCCATAAAACAAAACAAAACAAAACCAAATCATATTAAATGTAGATTAGATTTAATACAAGGCCAGAAAACTGGAGTGCCTAGAACGAGGATCAACCTCACAACTCAGGAAAAAGAAATAAGCAAAGTTCTATTGTGGACTCCGACACGTGGACATACCAATGTGAGCCGATCAGCAAAGACTTACATATATCAGCTCCGTGCAGATACTGGATGCAGTCTAGTGGATTTATTAAGATAGATGACCGATAGGAATAGATGGTGTGTGTGTGTGTGTGTGTGAGAGAGAGAGAGAGAGAGAGAAATAGATATAGAGATAGAGATAGAATCAAGAGAATCCTTGCTATCAACACGATGATGACGTTGTCGAATAAGTATAAAGTAAGTAAAAAAAGTTGGCGACCGTAGTCGAGGGCGACCAGAAGGCTCCCTTTTCTATAACTACTACACCGAGGTGTAGGGGAGGGCGCTACTCCTTTACCTGGATGACTCCACTTTACCTTTGATACGTACCTTATATTGCTGAGTGTTAAGCAAGGAGGTATCAAGTACCATTTTTAAAGTCTTTGGTATGACGCGACCTGGGATTGAAACCAGGTCTCCGGGACCATTGGCGAACACTCTACCCACTGTAGTATAAAAACCAATACAGACTTATATATATCAGCTCTATGCCGGTATTAGATGCAGTCAAGAGGATCTATTGATAGATGGTCGATAGTGATAAACGGTGTGTGTGTGCGTGTGTGTGAGAGAGAGAGAGAGAGAGAGAGAGATTTATAGAGAGATAGAGTCAAGAAAATCTTTGCTATCAACACGATGATGATGATGATGTTATCGAATAAGTACCATGTAGAATAAAGACCAGCAAAAACTTATATATATATATATCAGCTCTGTGCAGATACTGGATGCAGTCTAGTAGATTTATTAAGATAGATAGCCGATAGAGCAAGATCTGTGAGACTAGCTCGTTAACCATTATACAAAGATGAGTAGTTTTACTTAACAAGAAATGAATATCGGTAAGAAGTAGTTGTCGCAAAGGTTCAGATACCAGACAACCAGATCGAACCATGGATTAGGAGAGAGAGTAAAAGTCTCACAAGATAAGCTGTGATCCTCTCAGAAAGTCCTGGAAGCAATCTGAAGCCTCTGAGCTCAACAAAGTAAAGCTTAGTAAATTCTATTGCTATGATTCTCAGTGAAGCTAATAAGTCTTTAGGGGATGACTTGTGTCGCACAGATGGATAGCAGTAGGGTCGAACACATAAGGAAAGTCCTACTGTGGACTACTACATAGGGACACACCAATGTTACAAAGGAAAGACTTACATATATCAGTTCAATGCAGATACTGGATGCAGTCTAGCGGATCTATTAAGATAGGTCGCCGATAGAGAGAGAGAGAGAGAGAGAGAGAGAGAGAGAGAGAGAGAGAGAGAGAGAGAGAGAGAGAGATGTTGTATACTCACAACCATTATGATATCAATAACAACAGTACATATGCATATGCAAAAACACAGGCGGACTCGTTGTTCAGGTACGAACGGTTTTATTAACTTCTGAGTTCGGTTTTTCGACACGAGGAGAGAGACACAATTCTTACTATGCTGACTATACAATGCTGACCCCACAAACGCGCTGCACATCCCGGGATGTTTAAGATCTCTGTCGGTAGAGATTCGAAAAATCCCAACTACATCTTAAACGGAAGAGAACTCAACTCTCTATGCCCCAATGTCAGAGACTCAATTGTCTGCCTGCATGGTCCAATGTCAACCTTCAACTCTTGATTTTTAAAATCCTCAAATTCTCAGCCTTCCGGGCATGACGTCATCCATACTCCAGCTCCATTTTCTATCTGGGATTTATTATGACAATGATGATTGTCATAGCCTTTGCGCACAAGCGTAAAACTGCACCAATTGACTCCACACCTAAACTCTTAACCCGATTAGTTCAAAGCCCAACCAAACTGAATGATAAAATATAATTAATGAAAAATGATTAAAATAAAAAATCATTCCTTAATTATATAACACACACACACACACACACACACAGATAGATAGAAGGAGAATACTTGTTATCAACACGATGATGATGATGATGATATTATCGAATAAGTACCGTGAAGTATATGGACCAATATTAAGTCACTAAGTTCTTATTATTTACGATGCTGAGCCGGTTCATTGGCCAAGTGGGTAGAATGTTCGCCAGTGGTCCGGGAGACCTGGGTTTAATCCCAGGTCGGATCATACCAAAGACTTTAAAATTGGTACTTGATACCTCCTTGCTTAACACTCAGCAATATAAGGTACGTATCAAGGGTAAAGTGGGGCAATTTAGAGAAAGGAGTAGCGCCCTCTCTTACACCTCAGTGTAGTAGCAATTGAAAAGGGAGCCTTCTGGTCGCCCTCGACAACGGTCGCCAACTTTACTTTTTACTTACTAATTTAATCTGGTATGTCTCAGGTTATTGATTGATTGATTTTACCGGCATTTCAACCCGTTTGGGTTATTTCATGTCTAGATATTAGAGATCCAATTCATTGTAGCTTTCATTTGGTTTCTTTCTTTAATGGTAGATCAACCTTTATTGGTTATTTAGTGCCAAATCCATTCTTGTCGAAGAAAAGTAGTGGTAGTATTTAAGCCATAGCAAGAAGGATAAGAGGGTTCATGCCTTTCCAAAGATTATTAGTCCGTAAGTCCGAACTTACTCACTATGATGTCACAGTTCAATACGTTAGCCACTCTGCGTTCGTTGTTCGTTCGTATTTACATTTTTTGTGTTGTTGTTTAAGAGTTTTTTGTTTTTTTGCACACGGTCTTATTGAATAGGAACCATTTTTTAGACCCATACATAGGACACTAACAGTAATGGCAATGAAAGGACTCACCATTGTGGTGAACATTCATCCCCACCCCCACTGCCTTTCGTTGTGGAGTGGATTAATTCTGACTACAACTAGTTCTAGTTTTTTAACAACTTCATATGTGTTAAATAAGACCTGAGTAAGGTTCCTCATCGTCTATTTATTACAACCACACTCCCAGATCTCTGGAACGGAAGCCTCAATATCAGTTTAGTCTCATACACAAAACAGCCCTTTTTCGTGTGTGTGTGGGGAGTAAGTTAGTCTTACCCCTTTTTAGAGGATATAGATAACCTATCTTAAACCTGGCGGACAATAGAGTTCTTCACTACTTGGCTGTAGTTGCCGGTTCAAGGAAAGAATCAGCGAGGATTCCTAACTAATAAATGATGAAACGGAAATATACGATTAGATGTGATTTGCAGGGTGAGATTTAAACGGAGAATTGATACAGTATGCTACATGGTTTACAAGTTAGCCTTGAATGATATGTAAAGAAAAATGATGGTATAGAAGATCAAGTTACAACTCAAGGCCAAATAGAATTAAAATGTTGTACTTCGTTCATATTCAGAGTGATAATAAGCTGCCTGCTTGGAAAATCACAGTTTGACACTGTCTTGGATTTTATCAGGATCAAGCAATAAAAACCACGTCTAGATTGGCCATCAAACATGACCCTATTTACTTTGAAAAGCCTAGTTTGTCACAAAACCAAAGTAACGGAACAATATAAGTATTTATCCAACGATTTACACCACAGGATGGGTAACCACTTATGCAACAGTTGGTGGTGTTAGCAACCAGAGGATTGTGTATAATATCCAAGTAAAGTTTAGAAGGTAACTCTTCCGCAAATGGCAAAATGTGACACAAGGTCAATTTTTATATGACGTAAAAGTTTTTTCCTTCTCTTAGACTGATTGCCTGACCAAAGCTAAAGAATCCAGTTTGCACTACTATTTAGTCTTTGGAGTTGTTCGTATTTAGGTTGCTTTGTAGGAATTTGTTTATATAAACTCAGGGTAGTTATATATATATATATATATATATATATATATATATATATATATATATATAAGTTAATAAACGAAATGAATCTCACAGTATGGAGAAAATAGAAAAACAAAGTAATCCAAAAATGATGAATTTATTATGAAGGAAAGTCAACGTTGTTTTATAAACACTTGTTTCACCATCTTGAAGTCCTGACGAAGGTTTACTAAAACTAAAACCGAAACGTTTCAACATTGACTTTCCTTCATATTTAAATTAATCATTTTTGAATTACTTTGTTTTTCTGTTTTCTCCATATATATGAAGTCGTTAGTACATGCTGCAAAATAAAATATTAGTCACTATTGATTAGCTCCGGAACAAGTTTACCTAATAAAATGATGGAAGACTAGACACCAGAAGAGGTGAAAGATAAGATCTCTTAAAGAGCCAGTAAACTTTCTTGTTATGTCGATCCTCATATGCGTACCTAAAGTGCGAAAAATTTGGTCTAACTGTTCGCTACAACTGATTCTTAAACAACTGTCCTGTATCACACCTAACCACTGGATAAATGATGTGATGTCGAGAGGTGGGATTAGATCTGTAAAAATCCACTCAAGCACATGCTGTTCCTTTGGAAGAAATATCGTAACCTTTGATTAAACAGTAAATAATACGTATTGATCACAGTAACATTCAACCAATTTTCTTTATGAAAACTTAATTGTTTATTATGATTTTATCATTTCTAGTGGGTTGGTTGGTTGGTTGGTTGGGTTTTATGGCATATCAACCTTTGTAGGTTATTTTACGCCAAATCCATTTTTATGAAAATAGTTCTATTTCAAACAATTCAGTTTAGCATAAGTACGCAGTTTAAATGTAAGTACAGTTTAATTGTGAAAAAAGATTTCTATTTCAAGCTATTCAGTTTAGTCAAGTAGTTCTAATTCTGCTAATTCAGTTTAGTATAAGTACAGATTTTGTTTACACACAATTAGATGTTAAAACAGTTCTATATTAAACAATTCAGTTTAGTGTGAGTACAGTTTCAATGTCAAAAAACAATTCCATTTCAAATAATTCAGTTTAGTATAAGCACGCAGTTTAAATGCAAGTACAATTTAATTGTCAAAAACATTTCTATTTCAAGCTATTCAGTTTTGTCAAACAATTCAGTTTAGCATAAGTATGTTGTTTGTTCTATTTAACCCATAGATAGGGCCCTATCAGGTGCTACCATTCCGGGCCAGAGTGGACCTGGGTGCAATGGCAATGAAGGGGTGCTCTGCATTCCCCAAAGCCCCAGCATCGCAGGAACCTCAGCATCAGATTGTTTAGTGTCATATCCAGGACACTCATTAGGGGGGGTCTTACCCCTCTGAAGAGGTGCAGTCAGTGTATTCTATGGCCCCAGCCGACTGGGCAAATCTCTTCAGGATTGACTGGTATATATTTATATTAATAAGTAATATCTAAATAACACTAGAATAACGAAAAATTAAAATATTCTTATATATATATATATATATATATGTGTGTGTGTGTGTGTGTGTGTGTGTGTGTGTGTGTGTGTGTGTGTGTGTGTGTGCAGTCGGTGTTTTTTACAGCCCCAGCCGACTGGGCAAATTTATGGTAGAATATTGTATAATCAAAGCATATTATTATATCTGATTTATTACCAAACGCAACAACATTGAAATATTGTAACAAAAAATAAAATGGCCTAAATTTATATCTGGGATGAACTTATTTTTAGACTGCTAGATATTCATTCTTTTGCGAGAAGGAAGCCCCCACGCCGCAGACAAAAAAATTATCTTTAAGCAACACATTGGACTGGAAATGACTATTTTTTACTTGTTAAAACATGTTAAATGTTTAACCGAATAATAAAAAGTCTCTCTGTGATGTGTTGTTTTACCGGCTTTGGGTTACATAGGCAATGAAAATTCTCATCTCTATTCGAAGAGAAATGCTAATCGATATACGAATAAAACATTGGACAGTGATACGAATTGTAATTGGTGGGCTCAGTACAGTCATCAAAGGATTTATGAAGGAACTGAAGGACTTGGAAATAAGGGAACGAGTGAAGATCATCCAAATTTCAGCATTGTTGAAATCGGCCAGAATACTAAGGAGAGTCCTGGAGTCTTGCTGTCATTCAGACTCCTGCAGAAAACCAGCAGCTAATGCTGGTGTGAAAAACTCTCAAATGAGTAAAATATTGTCGATTCAAACAGAAAAATCTAACTATGGCTTGGATTGACAACAAAAAGCTTATGATAACGTACCCAACGAATTGATTCTAAAAATTCTGAACATTTTAAAGATATCTCCAGTTATAATAACATTCCTAAAATACCATATGCAAAGGTGGCATACTAACCTCGGATTAATCCATGAAAAACTAATAATTTGAGCTTTAATAATGGAATCTTCCAAGGAGACTCACTTTCTCCTCTTCTTTTTTTGTATCGCTCTCATACTTCTTTCCATCGAACTTAAAACCACAGCCAATGGATATAAAACTACGCCTAAAGTAAACCATCTATTCTATAACAATGATTCAATGTTATGAGCAAAAATGATGGCGATTTAGACGATCTATTAAGCACTGTAAAAAGGTTTAGTAACGACGTAGGAATACAATTTGATTTGGAAAAAATGTTCGAAAGTCATAATAAGAAAGGCTTGGTAGTAAATTCTAAAAACTTCATTTAGACATAAACAAAGAAATTTCAGAGTTGGAAAAAAACCTATAAATATTCAAGAGTTAGTGAAGTGAATGGTATCAATTTTATCATAAATAAAGAAAAAATAAGGAAAGATTTCAATAGGAGAATAAGAGCCATATTAAGAATAGAATTGAATGCTAAAAATAAAGTATCGAATTCTATAGGAGAATAAGAGCCATATTAAGAACAGAATTGAATGCTAAAAATAAAGTATCGAATTCAATAGGAGAATAAGACCCATATTAAGAACAGAATTGAATGCTAAAAATAAAGTATCGAATTCAATAGGAGAATAAGAGCAGAATTGAATGCTAAAAATAAAGTATCGAATTCAATAGGAGAATAAGAGCAGAATTGAATGCTAAAAATAAAGTATCGAATTCAATAGGAGAATAAGAGCAGAATTGAATGCTAAAAATAAAGTATCGAATTCTATAGGAGAATAAGAGCCATATTAAAACAGAATTGAATGCTAAAAATAAAGTATCGAATTCTATAAGAGAATAAGAGCCATATTAAAAACAGAATTGAATGCTAAAAATAAAGTATCGAATTCTATAGGAGAATAAGAGCCATATTAAGAACAGAATTGAATGCTAAAAATAAAGTATCGAATTCAATAGGAGAATAAGAGCCATATTAAGAACAGAATTGAATGCTAAAAATAAAGTATCGAATTCTATAGGAGAATAAGAGCCATATTAAGAACAGAATTGAATGCTAAAAATAAAGTATCGAATTCTATAGGAGAATAAGAGCCATATTAAGAACAGAATTGAATGCTAAAAATAACGTATCGGATTCTATAAGAGAATAAGAGCCATATTAAGAGCAGAATTAAATCTTAAAAACAAAGTATCGAATTCTATAGGAGAATAAGAGCCATATTAAGAACAGAATTGAATGCTAAAAATAAAGTATCGAATTCAATAGGAGAATAAGAGCCATATTAAGAACAGAATTGAATGCTAAAAATAAAGTATCGAATTCTATAGGAGAATAAGAACCATATTAAGAGCAGAATTAAATCTTAAAAACAAAGTATCGGATTCTATAGGAGAATAACAGCTATATTAAGAACAGAATTGAATGCTAAAAATAAAGTATCGAATTCAATAGGAGAATAAGAGCCATATTAAGAACAGAATTGAATGCTAAAAATAAAGTATCGAATTCTATAGGAGAATAAGAGCCATATTAAAAACAGAATTGAATGCTAAAAATAAAGTATCGAATTCTATAGGAGAATAAGAGCCATATTAAGAACAGAATTGAATGCTAAAAATAAAGTATCGAATTCAATAGGAGAATAAGAGCCATATTAAGAACAGAATTGAATGCTAAAAATAAAGTATCGAATTCTATAGGAGAATAAGAGCCATATTAAGAACAGAATTGAATGCTAAAAATAACGTATCGGATTCTATAAGAGAATAAGAGCCATATTAAGAGCAGAATTAAATCTTAAAAACAAAGTATCGAATTCTATAGGAGAATAAGAGCCATATTAAGAACAGAATTGAATGCTAAAAATAAAGTATCGAATTCAATAGGAGAATAAGAGCCATATTAAGAACAGAATTGAATGCTAAAAATAAAGTATCGAATTCTATAGGAGAATAAGAACCATATTAAGAGCAGAATTAAATCTTAAAAACAAAGTATCGGATTCTATAGGAGAATAACAGCTATATTAAGAACAGAATTGAATGCTAAAAATAAAGTATCGAATTCAATAGGAGAATAAGAGCCATATTAAGAACAGAATTGAATGCTAAAAATAAAGTATCGAATTCTATAGGAGAATAAGAGCCATATTAAAAACAGAATTGAATGCTAAAAATATAGTATCGAATTCAATAGGAGAATAAGAGCAGAATTGAATGCTAAAAATAAAGTATCGAATTCTATAGGAGAATAAGAGCCATATTAAAAACAGAATTGAATGCTAAAAATGAAGTATCGAATTCTATAGGAGAATAAGAGCCATATTAAGAACAGAATTGAATGCTAAAAATGAAGTATCGAATTCTATAGGAGAATAAGAGCCATATTAAGAACAGAATTGAATGCTAAAAATAAAGTATCGAATTCAATAGGAGAATAAGAGCAGAATTGAATGCTAAAAATAAAGTATCGAATTCTATAGGAGAATAAGAGCCATATTAAAAACAGAATTGAATGCTAAAAATAAAGTATCGAATTCTATAGGAGAATAAGAGCCATATTAAGAACAGAATTGAATGCTAAAAATAAAGTATCGAATTCTATAGGAGAATAAGAGCCATATTAAGAACAGAATTGAATGCTAAAAATAAAGTATCGAATTCTATAGGAGAATAAGAACCATATTAAGAGCAGAATTAAATCTTAAAAACAAAGTATCGGATTCTATAGGAGAATAACAGCTATATTAAGAACAGAATTGAATGCTAAAAATAAAGTATCGAATTCAATAGGAGAATAAGAGCCATATTAAGAACAGAATTGAATGCTAAAAATAAAGTATCGAATTCTATAGGAGAATAAGAACCATATTAAGAGCAGAATTAAATCTTAAAAACAAAGTATCGGATTCTATAGGAGAATAACAGCTATATTAAGAACAGAATTGAATGCTAAAAATAAAGTTACAGCAATTAGTTCCCGGGCGCCTCGGGTGATGTAATGGTTAGCAAGCTAGACTAGTAAACCTACACGGATGAGTCCAAGTCTCAATGGTTGCCCCCATTCATACGGCCTTGTGCCATATCTGAGTAAAAATTTTAGTAAATTACTATAGCAATTACTACCCTGGCAATACGGGTTGTGACATTGAGTTTTAATATAATAAACTGGAGGTTAACTGAAATAAAACCAAAAAAATGTATACTAAAGGTAGGAACTAATGACCAGCCACAAAACGCTTCACCAATGAGTGGATATAGAACGTCTCTACATCAAAAGAGAAAAATGGTTGAAGAGAATTAATCCAACAAGAATTGACCAACAAAACAACCACTAAAGGATTAAATAAATACTTAAACACTACGACAGATTGGATGCTACAGTTTGTAAGCAGAAACGAGAACAAAAGAAAAAAATATTCAATTAGCAAAGAAAGCAATGGATTTGACAAACAACTCGACTTCACACCGAAAGAAATAGACATGAAATAAAAAGCAATAGCGGCAGTAAAAAAAAAACCCCAAAAAAACCAACAAAACACACATAAAGAGAAAAGCAAAAGTACAAAGACGAAAAAATAATCTAGAACAAAAACTCTTACATGGATGATAGGCTCAAAGAATTAAAATGCCAATATAGATATTGTAAAAAGTGCTGGCTTGAAGAAGAAAACAGAGGTTTATAATAGCGCATGACCAGAACCTACCAACTCGAAACTATTCGGCAAACATAAAAAAACGCATCAAAACTAATATATACACGGCGAATAAAAAACTTTGTGAGTGCATGCCTAATCCTAGAACTGTTTGAGTATAAAGAAAGGCATGATAAAATAGGACATTATATTTATTTGAGTCGTTTTAAACTGGCTCATTGGCTAAGTGGGTAGACTGTTCGCCTAATGGCCTGGGAGACCGGGGTTCAATCCCAGGTCGAGTCATACCAAAGACTTTGAAAAATAGTACTTGATACCCTCTTGCTTAATACTCAGTATTATAAGGTAAGTATCAAGGGTAAAGTGGAGCAATCTAGGGAAGTAGTAGTTATTGAAAAGAGAGTCTTCTGGTCGGTCTCGACTACAGTCGCCAACTTTTACTTTTTTATATTTATTTGAATAATATAATGGAATACTGAAATCTGGAATACTGAAATACTAATACAATGGAATACTGCCGCCAACTTGTACTTTTTTATATTTATTTGAATAATACAATGGAATACTGAAATCTGGAATACTGAAATATTAATACAATGGAATACTGAAATCTGAAAAATGCTATAAACACCAACTAGAACCAATAAAAGAAAGAAAAGGAGGTTATAATCTCAGTGATTTTGATATCGAAACAGATAGAAAAATAAAGAACAATAGACCAGATATAGTGGTTTAAGGACGATAAAAGAAAAAAAACATGCCTTCTAATTGATATATCAGTGCCACCAAGTGATAGAATATCAAAGAGAGTAATGAAATAAGTAAGCGATGGACTGCGGAATCGTAGTACGTGAGTTCGTACTCCAGTCGCGCTATTACGTTCACTTTCGGACAAATACTCTTGGGAAAGGTATAAACCCCCTTATTCTCCCTGCTATGGGTTAAATAGTACCACTACTGTTCTTGGAGAATAGCTTTGGCAGTAAATAACCTAAAAGGAGTTGATATGCCATTAAACAAAGAAACCAAACCAAAATAAGTAAATAAAAAGATCTGGAAATAGAAATTGAAAACGTTTGGCTCCTTAAATCGACCGCAGTATTAATTATAGTTGGATCCCCAGTTGTGATCAAGGAAAAGACGGATAAGACACTTCCCAATCCCAGCCGATGTGAAATATATAAAATTGCACTTTGTGGAACTGCTCAACTCTTGACGAGGGTACTATCAATATGACTGAAAAATATCACTCAAAAGATACATAAAAAAAACCAAAAATATATAGAATGCATATAATCACAACCAACCTTCCCCCAGGCAAAATCTTGGTTAAAGGGCCGGGGAAGGATTGAAAGAAATTGAAAATTGAAACTGAAACAACAATGGTATAACTATTTATAGTCGGTGCATTTGGAACCCCTCCCCCAAAAAAAGACCACAGCATTGTTGAAATCATCTAAAATATTTAGTTGTGTACTTGAGACCTGAAGAGACTTGGGCTCACTCAGACTCCAGTGAAAGACCACCAAGGAGTGAAATAATAATAATAATAATAAGAAGAAGAAGAAGAAGAAGAAGAAGAAGAAGAAATTTAAATTTGACCATACCAACAAATAGTATATATCCTGGAAAATGACACACATACACTCCTATGGGACTTTGACGTACAAACGGATCACCTAATCCCGGCCAGAAGACCAGACCTTATAATAATCAACAACAAAAAAGAGAATTTGCAAAATTGTCGTCTTTATTGTCCCGGCTGACCACAGAATAAAACTGAAAGAATGTGAAAAGAAGGATAAGTACCTTGACCTAGCTAGAGAATTGAAAAAGCTGTGGAACATGAAAGTGACGATTGTGCCAATTGTGATTGGTGCTTTTGGCACAATAACTAAAGGATTATTAAAAGGACTGGAGGACTTGGAAGTTGGCGGACGGATAGAGACTATCCAAATGACAGCATTACTGATAACGGCCAGAATACCGAGAAAAGTCCTGGAGACTTGAGGAGACTTGCTGTCTCTCAAACTCCAGTGAAAAACCATCAGCTAATACTGATGTGAAAAACTCTAAAAGAGTGAATAATAATAATAATAATAATAATAATAATAATAATAATAATAATAAATCTGCCCGGAGAATGAGATACCCAAACTCCTATGGGATTTTGACAAAGAAATGGATTATCTAATTTCAGCCAGACGACCAGACCTAATAATAATAATAATAATAAAACAAAAAGAGAACTTGCAAAATTATGAACTTTGCTGTCCCTGTTGTCCACAGAGTAAAACTGAAAGAAATTGAAAACTAATTACGTCAGAACAAAAATTGACAATACTCAGGAAAATAGCAAGTGAAGAGTGTGGTGAAAGAGATGAAAGAATTATCACATAATTAGTGACTTAAATTTGGCCAAACTGACAAATTATGTAAACCAGAATCTATCCAAGAAGAGGATACGCTCCAAATTCTCAAGTATTTTAAAATACAAAAGGATCACCGAACCTAGGCCAGAGCAGATCTTGTTTGAATTTACAAGAAGAAATGAATTTGTCATCTCGTGAATTTAGTTGTTACAACGGACCTCAAAGTGAAAGTGAAAGTAAAAGTAAGTGATATCTGAACAAATAACAGGAAATTGGCGAATAAAGGAAAATGTAGTAGAACATGAAAGTGTCAATGATAACCAATTGGAGCGCTTAGAAATGTTCCCCAAATTAACAACAATAATAACAGCAACAACGTATAAATATTTCGTCCTCATCAGAGATCTATGTATATTTTAAAATGTGAAGGTAACCGCATCATTACTGGAGAATTTGGAACAGTTTCAAAGATCATTACAAAAGATTGGAAACGTTGAGAATCGAAAGATTTCATACTATTCAGACCAAAACATTGTTGAAACTGGAATAAATCCTGAGGAGTCTCCTGGAAGATTTGCTGTTACTTTATCCTTAGACAACAGATTTCAACCTTTGTGGGTTATTTAATGTCTAAGAGGTCCTTGTAGAAGAACGGTAGTGGTACTATTTGGTTTGTTTGGTTTATTGGGTTTTGTGGCATATCAACCTTTGTAGGTTATTTAACGCCAAATCCATTTTTATACAAATAATCAGTTCTATTTAAAACAATTCAGTTTAGCATGAATACACAGTTTAATTGTCAAAAACATTTCTATTTCAAACTATTCAAGAAGTTATATATAACAGTTCAGTTTAGTGTGAGTACAGTTTCAATATCAAAAACAGTTCAATTTCAAACAATTCAGTTTAGCATAAGTACGCAGTTTAAATGTAAGTACAGTTTAATTGTAAAAACATTTCTATTTCGAGCTATTCAGTTTAGTCAGGCAGTTTTAATTCCGCTAATTCAGTTTAGTATAAGTACAGATTTTGTTTATACACAGTTAAATGTCAAAACAGTTCTATGTTAAACAATTCAGTTTAGTGTAAATACAGTTTCAATGTCAAAAAATAGTTCTATTTGAAATAATTCAGTTTAGCACGCAGTTCAAATGTAAGCACAGTTCAATTGTCAAAAACATTTCTATTTCAAGTTATTAAGTTTAATCAAACAATTTAGTTTAGCATAAGTATGCTGTTAGCCCTATTCAACACATAGATAGGGCCCTATCAGGTTCTACCTCCCCGGGCCAGAGTGGATCTGGGAGTAATGCCAATGAAGGGGTGTTCCGTATTCCTCAAGGCCCCAGCATTACTGGGACCTCAACATCAGTTTGTTTAGTGTCATATCAGGACACTCGTTGGAGGGGGGTTCAGCATCAGATTGTTTAGTGTCATAATCAGGACACTCATTAGGGGGGGGTCTTACCCCTCTGAAGAGGTGCAGTCAGTGTATTCTATGGCCCCAGCCGACTGGGCAAATCTCTTCGGGATTGACTGGTATATATTTATATTAATAAGTAATATCTAAATAACACTAGAATAACGAAAAATTAAAATATTCTTATATATATATATATATATGTGTGTGTGTGTGTGTGTGTGCAGTCGGTGTTTTTTACAGCCCCAGCCGACTGGGCAAGTCGTACTATTTAACCCATAGCAGGGTGAATAAGGGAGTTCATGCCTTTCCCGAGAGAATTAGTCTGAAAGTGAACGTAATAGCGTGACTGGAGTTCGAACTCGTTCACTACGATGCTGCAGTCCTGCACGTTAGCCACTACCTCACAAGGACTTTCTCCTAAAATAGAAAGTAAATAAATAAAAAAAATAAAGGCAAGGAAAAAAAAGAAAGAAAGAAGACAAAGCAAAAGAAATGTGGTCATAATTGGCCCCGGAAATTTTGGCAATAATTTAAAATGTAATCTGAAAGAACACACATACACACACACACACACACACACGCGCGTGCGCGCAAACACACACACACACACACACACACACACACACACACACACACACATATGTGTGTGTGTGTGTGTGTGTGTATGTGTATATTTAGATGTCTAAATATTAATCAAAATCTACAAATGTTCTATTAATATGAAATATTTCCTGACGGCTGTAAGACTTCAAACAGAGGTAAAATTCTGAATGGTAATTTTATAGATCGGTATGGCGTCCCAGCTTGAAAATTGTTGCTACACAATTTTGCTAACACTATATTCCTCCTCCAAACCTTGTGTCATGAGATAAACAGAATAAATTTTCTTTTAACAAGACTTCCATTATTATAGCACCTTCTCAAATATAAGCTTGCTGTCATGATAAGTATATCGTTAGAACGAGTAGATTTTATTTTATTTGTTTGTTTGTTTGTTTGTTTGTGTTTTAT
>OY757918.1:103733633-103758633 GCA_963585895.1 Sepioteuthis lessoniana
TGTAAGAACTCTCAAATGAGTATAATAATAATAATAATGTATATATATATATATATATATATATATATATATATATATGTATGTATGTATGTATAGAGCTAGTTTTAGCAATTTATTAGAAGATAAAATCTAATTTAAGATTGTAAGATCTGTATATTCCCAAATACAATTTCTGACCGATGTTTAAAATATCATCTGAAATTGTTTTATCATCTGAAATATTCTGCCATTGTGTGTGTGTGTGTGTGTGTGTGTGTGTGTGTGTCAGAAGCAAAATTGCCAGAAACCTTTTTTATAGATGGATATTGGATTTTGAGAAAGGAACCATAATAAATATTGTGGGAATTGCTCGAGAAATAACTCATTTTGTGACAAGAGTTAAAGGAACTTTTTAAACTCACACGAATTTGTGACAGATAAATACATTCAAACTGTGTTCATGATTTTCAGTGATTCGAAATCAATGATTAATTCGACTCTGTGCCGCAATATATCTGTACTAATATGTTTAAGTGTGTATATGTGTGTGTGTGTGTGTGTGTGTGTGTGTGTGTGTGTGTGTGTGTGTGTGTGTGTCCAATGATTGCAAGAAAACAGATAGCCCAGAGACTTATTTTTTTTCATGGAAATTAATATTAACCTTTAAAAAATGCATCTATAATTAGATAAAAGCACTCTATATCAGATTTTTATTTTTGTTTCACCATAAAAAATAAAGAAAAAAAAAAATCAAAAAAAAAAAGAAAAAGAGAAAAAAGAAAATCAATACCAGCAAAAATAGGAAATAACAAATATGAAATTGTAGAAAAAAAATGTCAAAGACACTAAAAAGTAAAAATTATATCTTCTTATACTACTATGCCAAAGGTTGTGTGAATGCGTGTCCAAGAAATTTGGCCAAACGGAAAATTTCTTGAATAGATATTGATGTGAAAATGGAATGTTTCGCTTTCGTATTTTTCCTTGATTCTAAAAATGCTTACAAACATTAGCAAAAGGGAATAACTTTACTAGTCATAATTAATTTGAATAAAAGAACTAATTATAAAGTAAGTAAAGTTGGCGAACGTAGTCGAGGGTGACCAGAAGGCTCCCTTTTCAATAGCTACTACACCTTTCCCTGGATTGTTCCACTTTACCTTTGAAACATACCTTATAATGCTGAGTGTTAAGCAAGGAGGCATCAAGTACCATTTTTAAAGTCTTTGGTATGACGCCACCTGGGACTGAACTCAGGTCTCCCGGGAGGGTGTCCTCGTGGTGTAATGGTTAAAGCGATCGACTGCTCAATCGTAGTACGCGAGTTCGTACTCCAGTCGCGCTATTACGTTCACCTTCGGGCAAATACCCTTGGGAAAGGTATGAACCCCCTTATCCTCCCAGCTAAGGGTTAAATAGTACCACTACTGTTCTTTTAGGAGAATGGCTTTGGCATTAAATAACCTAAAAAGAGTTGATATGCCATTAAACAAAGAAACCAAACCAACCAAACCATCAGGTCTCCCAGACTATTGGCGAACACTCTATCCACTTGACCAATGGGCCGGTACAAATTATAAGTAATAAGAATAAAAGTACTTCTAATAAATTATGCGAATAAAAATACTAAAAATAACAATAAAAATAAAAGTACTAATCATAAATGATAGAAATAAAATTACTCGAATAGAAATAAAAATAAAAGTTTTTATAATAAATAATGTGAATAAAAGTACTATTAAATAAATTGTAGGATAAAAGAATTTTCACCCGGTTTCAGTACTCTGATTAGAATGGGGATAACTGTTCCAATCATGTTCCTTCATTCTGATACACTCCAGTAGCTTTTGTGTATGTGTGTGTGTATGTGTGTGTTTAGCATATAAAAGTAAACAATGGACTTTATACATAAATAAAGAAAGTCCGAAGCTGAGATGATTGAAGGAAAGCTATGTTAATTGACACAACTAACTTGCTAGTTAAAAGTATAGGTGTTTGCAAACGATTATCAAATTACTTAATTAGATATGAAAGGAAATTATTGATTGATTCTATTTACCAACCCCTCCGCTCGGGCAGGATATGACACAAGGTCAATTTTTTTAAGCGGAGTTCAACAGGTTTGAATTCAGAGTTTTCCTTCTCCTAGTCTGTCCTACTATTTACCCATAGCTGGAGGGAGAATAATTGGATTCATACCTTTCCCAAGCGTATTAGGGCTATGTGAAAATGCAATCAGTCTCGTCCAGGATTTGAACTCGTGTCGCCGTGTCCAATTCCTACGACGATAACCATTACTCCACGGGCACATCAATTAATTATTGATTGATTAATTGATTTTAATGTCATACCAACCCGAACATAGTTATTTTATGCCTACGTTCATTTATATTAACATTTTTGTACCGTTGTCTCTTAAAAGGTGTTTTTTTTCTTAGACACAGTTATATGGTTTCAAGTATTTCCATTAAATTTGAATAATTTCTGAACAGGTCTATTTGACCCATAGATGGGACTCTAACAGGTACTACAATTCCGGGTCATATTGGACCTGGGAATAATGACAAAGAAGAAGTACTTTATACTCTCCAGATCTAAAGAACTGGAGTCTTACAATCAGGTGCAGTTTAGTGTCATAACCAGGACCCCACTCCATTTTCTTTGGTGGTGGTGGGGGTATTTTTACCCCTCTGCAGGGGATAGCGTAGTCTAAGCTTCTCTGACAGGACAACTACCCTTATTGGATGAGCTGATAACAGAAGAATAGTGGATCAATGAGCCACACATTCTCCTAAACAATACTCCTCAAGTTTGGACTTCAATTTTTCCTTCTCGTAAACCGGTTGTCTAAACCAGAACACAATCTGCCCTACTAATTTCACATAGCTGACGTTGAGGATGGAAGAAGAGATTGATACAGGGAGTGCAACAAGCGTATTGTAAACGATGGAGAGAGAGAGAGAGAGAGAGAGGTTATCAATATAGATGGGAATAGACTGAGATAAGTATAAAGTTAGATCGATATTTATGCTGATTACTGATATATGTTCGAAGTATTTAAAAAAGATTTATTCTTTAATTCAGAAGAATATTCTCTACTTCTAATAGCAGCGGGCAGTCTTTTAGCCTTGGCTCTCAGAGACCGGAACGTTTAAGCAAATGACTAAGCACAACATTGTCTGAAGATACCTTCCGATCCCAGACGATCTAAAGTGATTATTGTTGTCTCTAATAAATGAAAAAATGATTCACAAATTCAGAATTTTTTTTGTAGCCATTACATATTCTCGATGTCGGGGGTATGATATTAAACAAGGTCTGCTGGTGAGGCTCCTGTTTTGGAGCTCTGGAGAGTGTAATGTACCTCTTCGTTGCCATTACTCCCTGGTCCACTGTAACCTAGGGTAGGTAGTATTATCTTTTAGGATTCGATATATCAACAGAATACATTTGTTTGAAAAGGATCAGTATTTGATATAGAGGCTTGAAACCTAAAACTGCACAATTTTTAGTATTTTGAATAGTTACTGTAAATCTTAATTGTTTAAAAAGGATTATTATAGTTATTTTATTCCTTGCTAATTTTATCTGGGAGACTTTCACTGAAGTTTGAGGGACTGAAAGTTTCCTCGGGTCTCCAGAACATTTCTTAGTATTCTTGGTAATTTTTGCAGTGCTGTCATTCAGATAGTCCTGATTCTTCCTATGATCTCCAATTCCTACAGTCTCCTCATTGGAGACCATTCCATGAGCACCATCTACAAAAATTTGTTTTACGGCCTTTTCTACTCTCTGGCAAGATCCAAGTATTTATCTGTTTCATTACTTGTTAATCAATACTTGGTCTAGTTTTCTGGCCGGAATTGTTATTATCATCATTATTATTATTCTACTCATTTGGGTTTTTTTACACCAGCGTTTGCTGATGGTTTTCCACTGGTGTCTTAAGCGACAATAAGTCTCATCAAGTCTCTGGGACTCTTCTTAGTATTCTGTCCAATCTTAATAATGTTGTAGTTAGGATGCTCTCCACTTGTCCACTTATTTTTAAGTCCACCAGTTCCTTTATAAATCCCTTGGTGACTGTATCGAGAGCACCAATTACAATTGGTATCACCGTCATTTTTACGTTCCATAGTTTTTTTCAATTCTCTAGCAAGGTCTAGGTATTTATCTCCAAAGTACTGCTTGAAATACTTGAAACTATATAATTGTACGTGAATTGTATTATATACTTTATATTACATAGCTGTGTGCAAACGAATGTTTATTGTTAAATCAGAATGCTTACTTCAACTACATAACTGTGTATAAGTTATTAAACTCAAGAATAATCACTTGAAGCTAAAATGGTTTATAAGTGATAATTGTATTATTTTTTTACTTGAAAACATAAATTCTTGAGAAAAGACTGATTTTAGCATTAATTAACTTGACAATAATAAACATGTAAGACAACCAACCAATCAACCAATCAACAGTACAACACCATCCACTTGGTCTACGTATATTTTTGCATATATATAACAAGTTGATCAGGAAATGTGCCGAAACATTTCCGCTTTATTGATCTGGTATTTCTGTAAGAGATATTTATAAACCCGAGAGCGCTTTGCATTAGCGATCGAGGCTAGCAGCCGATCTCTGGTGAATTCGATTCTTACTGGGTGCCCTGTACATCTAACTTAGAGCCATAGTTATTTACTAAACGAAGATTGTTTTTACGCTTGATTCCATGGGGAAATGGAGAGTTATTTTGTACCTGTCTCCAAGAAGTTATATCCAATTTTGTTAGCATTCGAAACTTTGGTGTTTCAACGAGGGTTGTACTCCATCTACTGATATCTTCAGCACCTTACCAACGTCCTCAGCCTCCGAGAAAACAATCTTTTAGGTCGACAATATAGTTTTAATTATGATTACTTTCAAATAAGTTAATTTTCTACTAAATCAAAGATGCCAGCATTTTATTATTTCGTATATTATATAATCAAAACAGAAAGTATCTGATTTTATTTGGTAAAACGTATTATTCAATAGCAAATACGGCAGCATTGAAATTTTTAACCCTAAAATAAATGGTCCAGTGCGCTGGGGCTGTAGAATACACAGACTGCATCTCTGCTGAGGGGTAAGACTCTCTCAACTAGTGTCCTGATATGACAAACAATCTGACGGTGAGGCACCAGTAATGTTGACGCTTTGGGAAAAGCGGTGTACCCCTTCTTTAACATTGCTCCCAGGTCCACTTTGGTCCGGAATGGTTGCACCTGATAGGTTCCTATCAATCGATTAGATAGAACTAAATTGTACACTTAGGCTAAACTGAATTGCTTGAAATAAAACTGTTTTGACATTTAACTGTGTGTAAACAAAAACCTGTGCACTTGTGCTAAACTGAATTGCTTGAATAGAACTGTTTTTACATTTAACTGTGTGTGAACAAAAAGCTGTGTAGTTAAGCTAAACTGAATTGTTTGAAATAGAACCCTTTTTGACATTTAAATTGTGTACTTATGTTAAACTGAATCGTTTGAAATAGAACTGTTTATATGTATAAATCAAACCAAACCTAAAATAAAATTACGCACACACACACACACACACACACACACATATATATATATATATATATGTGTGTGTGTGTGTGTGTGTGTATACTTATTCTGAGACCAGGATTCAGATTTTTGGTTACCATGTTTAAATTCTGTAGAGTTTGGTAATGAATGATGCCTAATAATATCCATTTTGATTGTATACTGTTTCACAAGAAATAATTCTGGCATCTCAAAATTTTCTTTGTCCAGTCAGCTGGGGCTGTAGAATACCCCTTCCCCCTAACGAGTGTCCTGGATATGACACTAAACAATCTGATGGTGAGGTTCCAGCAGTGCTGGAGCTTCGGGGAATGCAGAGTACCCCTTCATTGCCATCACTCCCAGGTCCACTCTGGTCCGGAGTAGTAGCACCTGATAGGGCCCTATCTATGGGTTAAATAGAACTAACAACATACTTATGCTAAAATGAATTGTTTGAGTAAACTAAATAGCTTGAAATAGAAATGTTTTTGACAATTAAACCGTACTTACATTTAAACTGCGTGCTTATGCTTATCTGAATTATTTGAAATAGAACTGTTTTTTGACATTAAAACTGTATTTCCACTTAATTGAATTGTTACATATAACTGAATAGTTTGAAATAGAAATGTTTTTGACAATTAAACTGTGTACTTATGCTAAACTGAATTGTTTTAAATAGAACAGATTATTTACATAAAAATGGATTTGGCGTTAAATAACCTACAAAGGTTGATATGCCATAAAACCCAACCAACCAAACCATCAAAATTTTCTTTTAATTTTTAGGGGCATACTTATTTATGTATATATGGAAGACACTGCAAGAATAAGTTGCTTTCAACACGAAACAGTAAAAAGTTGGGGACCTTAGTAGAGGGTGACCCGAAGGCTCCTTTTTCATTAGCTACCACAATGAGGTGTAGGGAGGGCGCTACTTAATTCCCTGGATTGCTCCTCTTTACCCTTGATTTCAGCCTCATTGTGCTGAGTGTTAAGGAAGGCGGCATCAAGTACCATTTTTGGGTCTTTGGTATGACTTGACTTGGGATTGAACCCGGTTTCCAGGCAATTGGCGAATACTCTAATCATTATGCTAATGGGTCGGTTATAATAGGTAATAATTATATAACAGGGTTATAATAGGTAATAATTATTATGCAATATATTACGCAAATCTGTAATAATGTAATAATTAAAATGTATATGGCAAAAAATAATATGCAAGTTGTATGATCAAGGTAAAATATAAATAATGGGTTGACAGTAAAATCTGACTGATGCAAACCAAACGAAAATGTTTTGGTAAGTTGAAATTGGTTTGTCAAGACAATGGTACAAATTAAGAAAAAAACATAATTGGAGAAACATCTAATGTTATAAAGAATGCTGCTTATAGAACTGTACATAGATGAAATATTGTTTTATAAGAATTGAATAAAGAAAAAAAAAACATAATTTAGACTAAAGATAATATTTCCACATTTTGTGAGAAGACAATGTTTGTAAGATTATATGACGATATTCATACATAATTTGGTTTGTTTTCTTTTTTAGTGGCATATCAGCTTTCATTGGTTATTTAATGTTAAAGCCATCCTTGGTGAAGAACAGCATTGATGCTATTTAACCCACAGCAAGGGAGTTAAGAATGTACATAACTTTCCCAGGGGTATTAGTCCGAAAGTGAAAACAACAGCGCGACGGTAGTTCATGGTAGAAAGTGGAGCTTATACTCTTAGAAAAGGTTTGGATTCAACTATTTCCCCCACCCACCCAGTTATGAGTAAATATTAGAACAGTCTTGGCTTTTTAACCTTGGTATGGCAACAGATCTAAGAGAATGGAATTCTGAATTAAAAATTGACGGTATGTCGTAAATTATATATATATATATATATATATATATATCATAGTTGGTCACAAGCGCAGCATGTCCTTCGCAAATCGGTCAAGGGTGTAAGCGTTGTGAGCTCGTCACGAAGCAACTAAGCCGCCTAAAATTTGCGGTGAATTTGCTAGTGTAGGTAATACTAGGGTGGTATTCTTTGATTGGTTGGACAAAGAGATAATGAAATGTCGTTAAAGAAACATCCAATACAAACCCCAATATTTTCAGATCCTTAAACGATGTGAATAAATCACCTAAAGAGAACTGAGACTGATATAATCCATATTAGAGGGCGAGTTTTTTGACAAAAAACAAGGGCAACCTGAAAATTGATTAAAGGAACCATAGCAATTATTAAGAGTATTGATTATGTATTGCAGAAGTAATAACCGAAAGATTAAGATGTGAAACATGGAAGAAACTGCGAAAATAGAATCAATATTTGACTAGCAAACACAATTTTATGAATATTTAAATGTTTATTAACATCATCAGAAGCAGCTTTCTCTTCAAAACGAGACAAAAACACAAGGTACGCTCTGAAAGTCATATCCACTATTCATTTCCACAGACACTACAAATGATACAATAATATCGTTGGATAGAGAAAGTTTTCAGCTACAAATCACTAGTGTTGCACATAGTTAACAGCATGAAAACTGCCCTCGTAAAATTCTGTACCAGTTTCTAAGAACCTATCTTTTCACAGAAGCAACAACGGTAGCATTGTCAGAAAATTGCTGCCCATGTAGTCCATCTTTCATTGGCCCAATTTGCATCGAAGAACTGATCGAGACGCTCTTCTTCGTGAAATTACAACTGTGTTGAATGCTGCTTTTCGCTCACATCGCTGTTGCACTGCTGAAACGCATTACCCATCTCCTAACTGTGCTTATATCCATTGTTGATGATGATGAATTTCAATGGATACAGAAGGGCTGACGAATGTCAATGGATTCAATTTTTCCCCGCATAAAAATTCATTGACGTACCTCTGCCTTCATCTCAAAGAAATTTTACCCGACTGCTGTTCAGCTGCCATCTGTAACAAGGCAAAGAAGTTATGAGTCACTAGTAGGAAGGTTTAACCACTACTAACTTACCACCACTGGAGCTTTATTGCCATCGCTCCCAAGTCCACTTTGGTCCGGAGTGGTAGCACCTGGTAGGGTCCTATCTATGGGTCAGATAGAAGTAAATAGTGTACTTTGCTAAACTGAATTGGTTAAAATAGGACTATTTTGATATTCAAACTGTGTACTTTTGTTAAACTGAATTGTTTGAAATAAAACTGTTTATATGTATAAAAATGAATTCGGCATTAAATAACTTACAATGTCTCTGATGCTATAAAACCCAACCCAAACCAACCCAATCAAACCAAACCAAACCTAACTTACCACCAACATTTGCCTCTGGAGTATTGGAACGACACGATAAAATCGGAGACATTACTTTCAGAGCGACTCTCATAAACCCAGGGAGCAGATTTATTCATCGGTAGAAAAAAAAAAGACATTGATAATGATGGTGGCTACGCGGAAACATGTGCTTTGTAAATTAAGATTTGCTCTATCCAAATCGAATAAATGTACCCTCGATCTGTTGTTGTTTCCATGGAAATAGACAGGAAGCATTACTTTCAGTGAACCTCTTGTAAAATAAAATGAAATAAAAATTACTGTTAATTAGGGAACAACATTTTTTAAAATATCGTGTTGAGACAAGACAGAAAGGAATTTTATCCTGATGATGATGAGAGTAGATATCGAAATATTAACCAATCCATTTTTTTTAAAATTAACTTTTCAAACATTTAATTAATTCACAATGACTAAATTAAATATAATCCAGCACAAATGAAGATTGTAATCATTGCACTTCGATACTAGCTCGTTAATCATAAACCACAGCAGATGTTCACGGTCCTAATCTTGGTTTGGTTTGATTTCTTTGTTTAATGGCATATCAAACTTTGCAAGTTATTCAATGCCAAAGCTATTCTTGTAGAAGAACAATAGTGGAACTATTTGACCCCATAGCTGGGCTTAGTCTTGGTATTTTTTGCTACTGATTGATATATAATGCACAAACTTATTAATAAAGTCAAGGTTATTGATTGAATTTGACGGTATAATAACCTATCTGGGGTTATTTCATGTCTAGAAGCAAGATATTTGCATTTATTGTACATTTATATGTACATATTTGTGTAGTTATTCAAGTGACTTGGGGGTACAGGGTCCTATCGACTACAATTAATTTTTGGGGACAGGTTCTATCGACGGCAAATAATTTTGTGGGACCGGGTCCTATCAATTAAAAAAATTGGGGGGGGACAGGGTCCTTTCGGCTACAAATAATTTGGGGGACAGGGTCCTATCGACTACAAATAATTTTGGGGGACAGTGTTATATCGAATATAAATAATTTTGGGGGACAGGGTCCTATCGACTAAGAATAATTTGGGGGGACAGGGTCCTATCAACTACAAATAATTTTAGGGGACAGGGTCCTATCAACTACAAATAATTTTGAGGGCCAGGGTCCTACCAGCTACAAAAAATTTGGGGGACAGGGTCCTATCGACTACAAATAATTTTGGGGGACAGTGTTATATCGAATATAAATAATTTTGGGGGACAGGGTCCTATCGACTAAGAATAATTTGGGGGGACAGGGTCCTATCAACTCAAATAATTTTGGGGGACAGGGTCCTATCTACTACAAATAATTTTGGTGGACAGGGTCCAACCAGCAACAAATAATTTGGGGGGACAAGGTCCTATCGACTGCAAATAATTTGGGCGGATAGGGTCATATCGAATATAAATAATTTGGTGGGACAGGGTCCTATCGACTACAAATAATTTTTGGAGACAGGGTCGAATCGCCTACTAACAATCTTTCGAGACAGGGTCCTATCGACCATAAATAATTTTGGGGGGCAGGGTCCTATCGAATAAACATAATTTTTAGGGACAGGGTGCAATCGAATAGACATAATTTTTAGGGACAGTGTCCTATCAAATACAAATAATCTTTCTGAACAGGGTCCTATCTAATACAAATAATTTTCAAAAGATGGTTGAACACTATTTTTCCCACTCTAGGTATGAGTTAAATATTATCAATACTGTTCTTCTATCAAGACGGTTTTAGCATTAAACAACCTACGGAGGTTGTTTTACTATTAAACAAAGAACGCAATCCAAGTCTAACCAAACCAAAAGATGGGACCCTAACTTTTCCTTGATACAAATAATTTACAGTTTATGACACCAAGTATTTCTATTGAATACAATCATCTTTAAACAGTTTTTTTTTTACCCATAGACGCGACCCTAACAGTTAGTACTTCAATGGGTTAGAGTAGGCCTGGGAGCAATGGCAATGACGAGGTACTCCTTATTCCCCAATGATCCAAAACTTGAGCCTCAAAGTCAGACGCAGTTTAGTGTTATACCCAAGAGACTGAAAAATTGACATAAGTTTGCTTTGATTAATTATTCATATACGAGGTTCTGCAGTTTTTGATCTTTAAATATTTCATATTCAAATCCTTAGGTAACTTTTTGGATACTCGGTCGAATGAATAGAATTATATACTGGTTATGAGAGTTAAAATATCTTTATTCTTGGTTCTAATAAATGCTATATATATATATATATATATATATATTATATAATATATATATATATAGTACATTGGACTCTCGAGCGTTGGTAGGGGCGATCGGTCAAGGAAAAGGAAAACTCTAAACTCAAAACCTGAGGAATGTTGTTCAGGAAAATTTGTGGTACACTGATACACTATTCTTCTGTTACCATCTTATCCAATAAGAGTGGCTGGTTATTTTGCAAACCTTCACCATTATAAACAAATCGCTTGTGTAGGCTGTTTAACAATTCATATCTTTAACCAAACTGTTGGGCCGTCATAAGTTAAGAAGGACAGCAGAGTTCATTATATGTATATATTACAAACCATCCAAGTAAGAAGAAAAAGATATGTAGGGCACTGTAGTCTTATAAACTTCTACACTAGGACATAGCAGGTTTGGTTTGGTTTGGTTTGGTTTGATTTTCTGGCATATCAACTATTGTAGTTTATTTAATGCCAAACCCAATTTATACATATAAACAGTTCTATTTCAAACAATTTAGTTTAGCACGAGAATAGTCTTTTGTTTACATACAGTTAACTGTCAAAACAGTTTTATTTCAAACAATTCAGTTTAGCGTAAGTACAGTTTCAATGTTAAAAACACTTCTGTTTCAAGCAAATCAGTTTAACGTAAGTACGCAGTATAAATGTCAAAACATTCCTATTTCAAGTAATTCAGTTTAGTATAAGTACACAGTTTAGTTCTATTTGATCCATAGATAGGACCCTATCAGGTGCTACTACTCCGGGCCAGTGTAGACCTGGGGGCGATGGCAATGAAGGGGTACTCTGTATTCCCAAAGCTCCAGCATTACTGGAATCTCACCATCAGATTGTTTAGTGTCATATCCAGGACACTCATTGTGTGTCGGGGGTTCTTACATCTTCTGCAGAAAAGCAGTCGGTCTATTCTACAGGCCCAGTAACTGGACCCACATCATCAAATGCAATTTAGCGTCATATCAGTACACTCTGTTTTGTGGAATCTTACTCCTCTGCAGGGGATACGGTCAGCGTATTCTAAGCCTCACCAACAGGGTGCTCACCGAATCCATTATCTACGATGATGATTATGCGTCTCCTACGTTTCACACAAACAGATTTGGGAAAGGTATGAACCTACTCCTTCTTTCTCAAGTTAAAGGTAAAATAGTTCGGCAAAATGAGCTCTCTAGACTTAGTTGTCAACCATTATAGGAGAAGGAAAATTGAGTACAAAACTAGGTGGGCGTAAAAATATCTAGTTGTTATAGGAATCGCAGCAGTTAAGAGTCTACAGATTGTAGTAATGCATTCTTATATATTAAGTTATCTAATCGTAATAGTTTTGCTTGCTAACCTCTCATAAGCGCCATAGCGGAAGGTGTCATTTTAGCAATATACATTATGACTAGACGAGTTTGAATTTACGATAGGCTTTTCAAGTAAACCTTTAAGCACTAATAGCAGCTTTATGATATATATATATATATATATATATATATATATATATATATATATATATATATATATATATCATATTTACGCAACCCCTCCGCTCGGACAGGATATGACACAAGGTCAATTTTTTAAGCAGAGTTTAACTGGTTTGAATTCAGAGTTTTCCTTCCCCTAGACTAGTTGCCTCTCCAGGGCTGAAGAACCTAGTCTGCCCTACTATTTACCCATAGCTGGGGGGAGAATAATTGGATTCATACATTTCTCAAGGGTATTAGTGCTATGTGAAATGCAATCAGTCTCGTCCAGGATATATATATATATATATATATATATATATATATAGAGAGAGAGAGAGAGAGAGAGATAGTGTAATGGTTATCGTGGTAGGAAATGGACACAGCGACACGAGTTCAAATCCTGGACCTGACTGATTGCATTTCACATAGTACTAATACCCTTGGGAAAGGTATGAATCCAATTATTCTCCCTCCAGCTATGGGTAAATAGTAGGACAGACTGTGTTCTTCAGCCTTGGTGAGGCAACTAGTCTAGGAGAAGGGAAACTCTGAATTCAAACCTGTTAGACTTCGCTTAAAAATTGACCGTGTGTCATATCCTGCCCGAGCGGAGGGGGTTGGTAAATATATATATATTTATAAGACTTTTATCGCTAGCCGTAAGAGTTGTACTTTCAGTCGCACTAATTGTTATAGTCTGACTTACTGTACTAGCTGTTACTTACTTAAATAGCTATACCATGAAAGTACTATAGATTTTACTAGTACACAAACGTATTGGCTGTCATGAGGGTGAGAAATTTGTGTTTATATCTTTGTAAACTGGTGAATGATATAGATAAAGGTGAATGAAATTATTTTTTGAGTGAATAAAAATATAATGGGAGTGGTTGAAACATGAAGTAAGGATGACTTAATTTGCTCAATTTTTTTCTTCAGTATTCAAAAAAGCTATAACCTTTAAAATGCTTACTAGGCGTTTATTTAGTCCTGTCGTCGGACCGTAGAATACGCTGACTGTATCTTTTATTGAGGGGTAAGACCTCCTTTCAAAAAAGGAGTATTCTGGGTATGACACTAAACTGCATATGATGGTGAAGGTCCTGACGCTGGTCTACCTATCGACTACAAATAATAGTGTGGAATACCCCTTCATTGCAATGGTGCACTCAGACCTGAAGTGGTAGTACCTGTTAGGATTCCATCAATGAGCCTAATAGATCTATTTAAAAATGACTCATATTCCATAGAACTTTGTTTAAGATAAAAACTGTACAAATATCATAAATACTAATGTATGATAAACGCGATTCCCTAACCCCTAGGTATGAAATAATTCTTGACAAGCTGATATGTCGTTAAAATCAATGAATTAATTATAATCTTTTACTACTATTAATGGCAGTACTGAAATTTCCATGTTTGTTTTTTGTTTTTTATTGATTTTCGTGGGGGTGGCCGAGATTTTTTTTCAACACACCTTTTTCTGAAAGGGTCAGTGGTGTGATGGTTATTGGTGCTGAAAATGGAAACGGCTAGCCAAGTTCAAATACCCTCTGAGGTTATCTGTGTTCAGTTGGCTTACTAATACTCTTGGGAAAGGTATGAACCTACTTTTACCCTAAACTAGGAGGAAAATAGTAAAGCTGATGGGATTTGATCGTCAAAGCGGTGAGCAACAAGCAGAAAGGAATGACCTTGATGTTAATTTGTGGAGAATCCAACGGAAAACCAACTTCATTATTTATCAAAAGAACTTTTATCACAATAGACAGCTGATTTAAAGAACCTAAAAGAGTCCATGATTGCTCAAACCCTAATAAAACTTGCCCGTGGTGTAATGGTTATCGTCGCAGGATATGAACACGGCGACACGAGTTCAAATCCTGGACCTGACTGATTGCATTTCACATAGCACTAATACCCTTGGGAAAGGTATGAATCCAATTATTCTCCCTCCAGCTATGGGTAAATAGTAGGACAGACTGTGTTCTTCAGCCTTGGTGAGGCAACTAGTCTAGGAGAAGGGAAACTCTGAATTCAAACCTGTTAGACTTCGCTTAAAAATTGACCGTGTGTCATATCCTGCCCGAGCGGAGGGGGTTGGTAAATATGATAAAACTTGATACTTTCCATTTCATTTCAGGATTTTCGAAGAAATATCGTCGTGCATTTAAGATATTTCTCAAATTCACTGAAATATAACATATAAGGCGGATATGCTGATATAAAACTAATTATGGTTGGTTGGTTGGTTGAGTTTCACGGCATATCAACCACTATGGGTTATTCAATACCAAATCCAGTTTACATATATGAATTATATATGATTTGTCACCATTTTTTATATAAGTACACTTTTTCTTCGTAAAGTCACTTTTCTTTTAAATTTATGTTTTGATCCATTCGACCCACAATTAGGATACTAATTATTTAGGAAATTATTCAAAAGAAACAATTAGATGACAAATATCCGAAACATAATTTAGTTGTGGAGGAATTAAATTTGGAAATAATGCTTTTAAAATGAATAGGATTGAAATATTGTAATCATGCCCAACATTAGTCCAAATTATAGGAAATATTGATAAGGCCAAATTATAAGATGGGTTGATAAGGCCAAATAATGTGTTGATAAGGCCAAATAATAAGATGTATTGAGAAGGCCAAATAATAAGATGGGTTGATAAGGCCAAATAATAAGATATATTGATAAGGCCAAATAATAAGATATATTGATAAGACCAAATAATAAGAGGTGTTCATAAGGCCAAATAATAAGATGTGTTGATAAGGCCAAATAATTAGATGGGTTGATAAAGCCAAATAATAAAATACATTGATAAGGCCAAATAAAAGGTGTGTTGATAAGGCCAAATAATAAGATATATTGATAAGGTCAAAAAAGAAGATGGGTTGATAAGGCCAAATTAAAGATGTGTTGATAAGGCCAAGTAATAAGATGTGTTCATAAGGCCAAATAAGAACTATAGGATAAAACGATTATACTGCTACAAACTTCAAAGTTGAAAGTGACTTGCCTATCATAAAAATAGCTTTCGAACTACAAGTCTATGATTTTACTCATTTGTGAGTTTTTCATACCAGCGTTAGCTGGTGATTTCTCACTGGAGTTTGAGGGTCAGCAAATCTCATCAAGTCTCCAGGACTCTTCTCAGTATTCTGGCCGATCTTAATAATGCTGTAGTTTGGATGATTTCTACTTGTCCTCTGATTTCTAAGTCCTCCAGTCCCTTTATCAATCTTTTGGAGACTGTACAAAGAGCACCAATTGCAATTGGTATCACCGTCACTTTTATGTTCCATAGATTTTTTTTAGTTCTCTAGCAAGGTCGAGGTACTTTTCGATTTCTTTCAATTTTACCCTGTGGTCTGCTGAGACAGCAAAGTCCACAATTCGGAAAATTCTCTTTTTTTTGTTGACTATCACTAGGTCTGGTCGTCTGGCCGAGATCAGGTGATCCGTTTGTATCTCAAAATCCCTGAGAAGTTTGTGCGTCTCGTTTTCCAGGGCGGATTCTGGGTTGTACACATGCCATTTGGTAGTATGGTCAAGTTGATTGTTATTATCATTATTATTATTAAAAATAAATCTAATCAGGTTTCATGGGGCAGATATGAACTTATCTTTTTTTCCCTAAAAAAAAAAAAAATAGTGCCAATCAGTTGACTTGAATTGAAATTACTTTTATCCCAGTCTTACTAAAAAGTACAATTAGATTTATTAGCACTAGTCATTAAAAGTAGCCCAAGTCATCAAAAGTAATGTAATATGTTGACCCTCGACCGAGCCGTCAATCAAGAGATGCATCAGTGTAAATAAGCGGAGGAATAGTGGAAGCAGGTGGTCGTCAGACAATTATATAACCAGGTGCCACAGACGGCTTGGGTCAGTTCCAGTTGGAGTTGGAGTCAGTTGGGGACAAGATGCCGAATTCAGACCAGCTGTAGACAGAGGGCTTTGGGCCCTCAGTGACCCACGGTTGAACAACCCAGCCAAGATGAGAAAGAAGTGCTGCTATGGTCGCGAGAAGAACTTTGGGTCAAAATAACAGTCTGTCCCCGTCTCTGACTCACCTCTCACACACAAAAAACATCACCCTTTCGAGAATAAAGTGTGAGAGGCATATTTTTATAAAGAAGTGTGTTCGTTCGTTCATTAATTTCGTCATTATTGTTGAGTGTGTTTCCACTTATATTTGTAAATGTATTATGTATATATATATATATGTGGCTATACAACAGTTACTCATTTTTGTTGACTTGCTGTTTGTAAACCAAAAATAGGAATAATAATAAGAGAAGAGAAACTGAAATATAACAACTGGAAAATTTCTTAACGGTATATCAATCTTTGTGGGATATTTAATTCCAAAGCTATCTTATAAGAAGGACAAGAGTGGTACAATTTAAATCATAGCTGGTGGGATAAAGAAGTTCGAAAGTGAACGTGATAACACAACTGGAGTTTGAACTCATTCACAACGATTTCGTAATTCAGCACATTAGCCACTACGCCAGGAGAACTCCCCGAACATTGTCATTATGACTAACCAAGAAATCACAGCGGAAATAGTAATAATCATAAAATTAGTAATACTAATCTTTCAAGTGTAGTACAAGTAGTAGTAATTTTTTAAAATAATGTGTACGTATTAGAAGTAGAGATATGAGTCGTTGCTGGCTTAGAACTTGCTGTTTTAAATTAGTGTAGCCGTCTAAGCAATTATGCTTGTAGAGGTTGTAATATTAATGATAAGGATGTTGGCCGAGGTAGCAATGTCCTTTTTCCTTACCCTTTACAGTAGTGTCAAGTCATTTGGGGGTTGGGTTTTTTTTCCGCTGGTATAGCAGGAAGTCAATGACGAGAAAGCGACACGAACAGTTCTTCGACGTAAAACGAGTTCTGCATTCTTGCTGTTTTTTTCTTCTTCTTTTACTGATAAACGATGAACCTTCTGTTCTTTGCTTCGGTCAACCCTGGCGCCTACTTCGTTAGACTGAACTAATATAATTAAACGAAAAATAAGATTTTTTTTAATGATTAGGAACAGAGAAAGCAGTTCGTGACACGGTAGTTCAATTTATATCATTTTACCGGGTGGATTGAGTGAATGAGTTAATATTTTGTGATTTATTTTTTATCTTTTAGTATTACGTGCTGAAGTAATTTTTTACTTTTCGGGCCCGGCAGATATAACCTATGATTTAAAATGATTGAATTATATATACATCAAAGCGTTTTAAACTCTCCATAAACTCACTGAACATTTTTAAAGGAAAATCCAATATCTAAACGATTATCAAGAAATAGAAATTCTTTTTTACTTTTGTGTTTGTTCCAAAATGGCCATGTTTGCAATCGAGCACGCATGCGTGTTCCGATTGTGTTAAAGAAAATCAAATGGACACTCACTATGATTTAGATTGAGAAATTTCGTTTGTAAATAAATAGTAATGATTAAAATTGTATTATTCTGTGCCAAAGGTATAATAAAACTCTGCAAATATTCATTTAGGTTCAATTCTATAACTGAAACATATAGAGAGTGCGACAGAAATACCTCCCACGTTTCAAACTGTCACATGCGTAATGCTATTGAAGTTAGGCAAATGGTAATGGTAGCTCCATCTAGTACATGTTTTATCACATTTTTTTTTTCTGATGCGATCAGTTACAATCATAGCTTTGACCTGTGCTCGTTTGGTGCTTAAAATTTTGTTGTAAAGATTGGTGAATCTGTAATTGCTACACAAGGAGATTTTCATGCTCATTTCATTTTACGTCGGAATGATGCTGTTTCGGATAGAAAATCAATACTGCTAGGGATTGAAAATTCTATCAAGAATAGTATTATTATGACATAACATGAAATAAGAACGAAAAGCTGTCTGAATCTCAGATTCATCATTTTCAAAATCATTTCAACAGCAAAAGAACGGTCCAAGTCGCTATGATAATAACTGAGTATATATATATATATATATAAGAGATTAGCAAGATGGAACTACCATTGGTACTTGGGAAAGTTTGCTTACATCACACAGGTGAGGGTTTAAACTATGCCAATTATTTCTGTAGCACCCTGTCGTTTGTCAATTTCGACAGTCTTTTAGGGTGGGGTGGGAATTGAATTCAATCTCCTCTGTGGGAAAATGTTTACATATGCAATTATATCACGAGAGAAATAGATAACCTGACCATTCTCGTATTCAGTTGGGGCATGCTGTCAGAAATTGGAGGCATGTATGGGAGTAAAACACAAAAAGGGAATTTTCGTTTGAGGACCGTCTCAAAAGAATTTGTGCAGTGTGTTTTATCTGTAGAGCTTCCTTACACGCAGATAAGTAAAGAGTCATTTGACACAAGCACGTTCACGCACACGTGCACACGCATGCACATACATAGATTCTCATGCAGACACACACACACACACACACTCATGCATATAAGTGCATTCGTCCGCACACACACACACACACACACACACTCATGTGCATGTGTTTTGAAGATTGGGTGGGAGACAACCAGCCTAGAAAAAGGAAAAAGATGAATTTAAACCATGAAGAACAAATTTCATACAGTCATACTTGTATATGCGCGCGCGCATGGGCGTTTGTGTATTTGTGTGTGTGTGCTGTTTCTATGTGTGTTCGCGTGTGTGTATGTATGATATATGTATTTCATATGTATATGTTTCATTTTGTGTATATATATATATATATTTATGTGTGTGTGTGTGTGCTGCATATATTTTCCCTATATATGGGTTATACGTTTATATATATATATATATATATACACGAGGATTTGCAGAAAAGGCTGGAAAGGTTATATGGCAACGTCATATCTGCTGACTTTTTGACCAATGATATCGAAGCGCTGCAACACTAATAGATGAAATGTATGACTGCATTTGGTCACATTCCATGAGGGTATCTTTGTCAGCCTGTGAACTTTACAGCCGACTCTTGTATATCGACACGACATACATATGCATATATATGTATATGTAATGTAAATATATATATATGTATATATCATGTATATATATATATATATATATGTGTATGTGTGTGTGTGAGAGAGAGAGTGAGAGAGAGAGAGAGAGAGAGAGAGAAGAGGTGAATTGAATCTAACAGAATATATGTTGAAAAAGGTGAAACGGATGAAAGATATGTGTTGGTATATTTGATAATTTATTCTATTTTATTGTGCCGACGCGTTTTGACTTCAAAGTTTTTGTCTGAATACAAAAATATCTTATCAAAATTACTTTAAGAGAGAGAAATAATTGTAACAGATAAATTTTTGATTCTGTTGGAAGTCTTTATCAGCGCCAATAGATGATGTTATATATATTTGGGAAACATACGGTTCCTTCCTAAATTCATTCAATCCAAGAATCAAACGACTCATACGGAAACTCGAACGGATCAAAGACAAAATAGACAGACATGAAGTGTCTGTCTTATTTAATCACACACACACATATATATATATATATATATATATATATATACATTGGTCTAATGAACACATAGGCAAGAAACTCACTGTGACCATTTGCCTATATATATATATATACATGGAGAGGGTTGTGTATGTAATATTTTTCAAAGAATACTCTAATATTACACGCTCACGATATTTATCCTCCCTCTTCTCGGGGTCGGCCCAACGAGGAGGCACACATGTGGATAAGAAAAAGAAAAGACTATCCGGTCACTGTAAACAATGTCACAAGGGTATTGAAATAATAGGGTGGTGACACGATGGAATGCTCAGGGGAAGGCTCCGTAGTTTCAGACATTAGTTCGTTCTTTACCAGTCTAAAACTGGGTTCTAATCTGTCATCTTCTCTATTCCCCATTGACTATTGCAGGTTGTTGGGCTCCCAAGATCTTCTTCGCTGCATTTCTTTATACGACCAATCTGCTTTCCGACTGGAATGAAATTTGGCACGTGATCAGCTTAAGGCGTTTATGTACGGAAAGATAGATATTGCCCGATGCCAGCAGTTAGTGTGATTATGGCACTAGCATACACCCACCCTCCAAACTCCACCTTCATACTCCCACACTTATTTTTCGTGCAGTGGGGAGGTTCTGCTCAGAAATTGGAAATTATTAAGACCAGGTTAACTTGTTTATGATATGTTCTGTCCAAAGACAAAATACAGAAGAGGAACAGATACTTCACTTGTAACTCAGACGAAGACTTCGGAATCTGTGCTCAGATCTGGTTGTTAACTGCCTCCACTCATATTCATCAGGGTCCCAACACATACTCGTGGACAGGGACTAAAAAGGGTCAGATTACTCCAACTTTTCCTCATTTCTGTAATGAGGAGGTACTGCCCCAAAGTCAGAATCTTCAGGATAATGCATGTCTTTTTGGGGGGGGTTGTATTTTTGTTCTTGTTTTTTGTAACGAGTCGAAACTCGGGTGAGGAGAAATAGAAACAGCTACTACACTTTCAATCCATCAGTGATCTTAAGATGAATAAATATCTAATGGGAACTATGCTAGAATATATATATATATATATATATATATATATATATTAGGGTCATTCGAAAAATAAGGGGATTTTTTCATAAATTTAAACGCTGCATTATTTGGAATTGATTTATAGCAAAAAATATTTTCACCTCGCAAAAATATTTCTTTTGAGTCTATTCAAAATAAAACAGAGCGCTCAAGACTTGAACAGAGAGCTGTCACTTGATTTTTGTTGACTAAAAAGAGCAAACCGTGTGAAATTTACGGAAGAGTGTGTGATGTATACGAATAAGAATATCTTAGGCAAATAAATCTTTACATACGGGATAAACATGCGTTTTCCACTACGAGTCAGGAACTAAACGTCAGTCTCTGAAGTGAAAACAAATTGACTACCCAGTAAAGAAAGAGTTCCTGGTGCAGGAGTCAGTAAAGGCGGTCATGCTGACAGTCTTCTGGGGTCTGAAAAATTCATCCCTAATGATTTCTTAGAACTTGTGAACAGTTCTTTCTATTGCCAACTCTTTAGACAAATTTATAGAAGGACCCTTATATATATGTGTGTGTGTGTGTATTTCAGATAAATCTATAAACATATATTCAGGTATGTTTCTTCATTGTTTGTTTAAAAGGTACGATGGTTTGGTTTGGTTTGGTTTGGTTTCTTTGTTTAATGGCATATCAACTCTTTTTAGGTTATTTAATGCCAAAGCCATTCTCTAGAAGAACAGTAGTGGTACTATTTAACCCATAGCTGGGAGGATAAGGGGTTTCATACCTTTCCCAAGGGTATTTGTCCGAAAGTGAACGTAATAGCGCGACTGGAGTACGAACTCACGTACTACGATTCCGCAGTCCATCGCTTTAACCATTACACCACGAGGACACCTCCTAAAAGGTACGAGTATCAGTGTAAAATATTGTTTTTGACTTCTATTTCCTGGTACTGACAGCAAAAGCTCATTAACCATAATACAATCATTAATTACGGAATTGAAAAAGAGGGGAAAAATACTCAACAGACATTCGAAGCTATTCGAAAGGAAACATGATATTTATTTTGTTTTATTTTTTGTTTTCTTTTGTGAGGGTGTAGTTGATCGGGTTTATATGGTTTTTGTCATGTTCCTTGAAACAATTGATTCAAGTTCGAGCCTACCAGCATGCATGTAACCTTTTTCTCCCACCTACGACTCTCATGGTCAATGGTGTTGCTTGCAATATCTGCGATTCTCTCGTCGTATAATGATTCTTAATTTGAATGTCCTTCCACGCCTCCATATTTAGACACGGATTACGTTTTATTTACGAAAATAAGATCCATTTCTTTGTTTTCATAAATGTATATTAGAAAGTATGCTTCTCTTGTTGAAAAGTAAGGTGGGTTCAAGTTGCTTGATTCAACTAAAGCAACCTAGACGAAGGATTAATCTATGGAGTTGAGTTCTCACTGGGAGCTGAAAGAAGTCACATCTGTAACTAGAGAGAGAGAGAGAGAGAGAGAAGGAGAGAAGGAGAGAGGGAAGGAGAGAGGGAGGGAGAGAATAGGAGACTGTCTGCAGGTCATGAACACACACACACACGCACACACAATATGCACATACATTAGTACATATCACATAGACACAAGCATATTACAGGATAGATAGATAGATAGATAGATATGAACTTAAGGACTTAGATAGATAGATAGATAGATAGATAGATATGAACTATGATAGATAGATAGATATGAAGAGACAGATAAATAGGCGGATATGAATAAATTGGGAGAGGAAGATACAAACAGATATACAGATAGATAGATAGATAGATAGATAGATTAAAAGACAGAAAAAAAGGAAGAAAAAATTACAAGGAAAAAGATGAGTGACTTCATAGCTTTAGTCCTACATAATCTCATAATAGTCTATATAATATCCTACCTTGTATTTACATACTTAAATAGGTAAGTAATGTGTCGTGTATTGCCTACATTTCTTCCCGACTAACTGGAATACTGTGCTCGCTTACAGGTGTGTGTGTTCAAGCGGCCAGATCCACGCATGCGTGTCCTTGTGCGTGTTTGCAGATATACGCGCACAAAATCGAACATGCAATCAGATATCGATAAATCGATATTGCTTGATCAGTTTGTTAACAGACAGACAATGCTTTATTGAGTAAAAAAAAAAAGAAAGAAAATCTCTTAGCGACAAAGTGAGGCAAATGAAGGTTAAGTGACACACAAGTACGTAAGAAAAAAAAATGCGTCATATATATATATATATATATATATATATATATATATATATATATATATGAGTGTGTGTATATGTTTGCGATAGCATGTTTTCGGTTGAGTTTTAAAAATATGAAAAAATATCTAAGTAAAATGAACATGGTTAGCGGCTTTAAAAAATACATGCGAGAAATGGGAGGAAAGAAAGTATGTGTTTATGCAGCGATCTATTGATCTATCACTATCGATGAATTTACCTGACTTACACATTATTGTCTATTAGTGCTTATATACCAATAAATGTGCTGACAGATAGATAGATAGATAGATTGATAGATAGATAGATAATGTATGTGAATATATATATCCGTGCGTTTATATACATAATATATATATATGGATAAATATATTCATTTATATAAATATATTTGACCACACACACACACACACATTCATACATATGTGTGTGTATGTGTGTGCGCGTGAGCGCACGCGCGTGTGTGTGTGTGTGTTAAAGAATAAGCGTGCTTTGGTGAATTTAAATAACTATATTATAATATATATTACACACCCATATATACCTGCATACTTACAGATATGCCTTCATAAATATGTGGTTGTTAAAGAACAATTTAGCTCCAATGATATATTAGAAAAAAAATCTATGATTAATGAGATATATACAGAGGGACATTTAGATAGGTTTGTGGTCATGAAAAATTGGCTTTTTAACTAATGTGTCTTTTTCCTGATAAACATTTTTTGTCGTTCTCATTATCCATATTTTTTCTTCTCCCAATTCTGTCCATGTATTTCATTTAAATTCGCAAACACAGCATATTTAAAAGGCTGATTGTCTTGGAGCAGTTCACATAATGTCTTTGTTTCTTTGTTTTCATTAATTTTTATTTTTCATTCCGATTTCCCTTTCAGCATTATTTGTATTCGACTTGTGCCTTTTCGGGGAGGATGTTTTGAATATGGTGGGAAAATAACAGCAAATAATTAAGTAACCTCAGTGCATATACATATGCTACGTATGTTGGCCTATTTCAGACTGCAAGTCAATTATTCTATATTATGTAAATGTGTGGCTCTTCCTTGCAAATATACATACATGTATGTGATCATCAGATAGATAGATAGATAGATAGATAGGAGCAGGAACAATGATATATATATATATATATATATATATAGAGAGAGAGAGAGGGGGGGGCTGGGTAGGAAAATAAATTGTATGTTTGTGGGTCTCTGGTGAGTGTCTATATATCTATGTATACCAAAAATGAAGAAACACCCTACGACTTAATTCATGCCCGTCTATCTTAGGTCTTCAACTAGTCTTCCTCTCTTTCTCTTCATCTCTCTCTCTCTCTCTCTCTCTGTCTTTCCAACTCTCTCTCTCTCTTTCTATCTCTCTCTCTTTCCATCTCTTTCTTTCCATCTCTCTCTCTCTTTCTATCTCTCTTTCTTTCCATCTCTCTTATTTTCCATATCTCTCTTTCTCTTTCCATCTTTCTCTCTTTCTATCTCTCTTTCTCTTTCCATCTCTCTCTCTCTTTCTATCTCTCTTTCTTTCCATCTCTCTTATTTTCCATATCTCTCTTTCTCTTTCTCTTTCCATCTTTCTCTCTTTCTATCTCTCTCTTTCTCTTTCCATCTCTCTCTCTCTCTCT